>JAJMHO010000133.1:0-32406 GCA_030566085.1 Geotrichum histeridarum
AAGCTGGAAATATTGGGTCAATGGGCTCAGAATGAAGGCATCAAGATGCACTGCGAGATCAAGACCGGGGACAGTGCTGACGGAGCTGGTGTCTATGCGGTTGCCGACGCTGCAGCTGGCGAAACTCTGGTGGATTTACCAGCTTCCAGTGTGCTCACAAGAGTGACAGTCATTGACCACGCAAAGACGCACCCGTTTCTTACGAATTTGCTGTACCGCAACGTTAAAGGTGAAGAATTCTCAGGCAATGAATCGTTAGAGGGGATCAGCGACAAGGACGTGCTGACCCGGTTCTTCATCTACGAAATCCTCACCAGTCGCAGAGGTGACGCGCCAGACTCCGACAAATGGCTGACCTGGGTTCAATCGCTGCCACCAGTGGCCGAAATGAACCTACCTATTTCGTGGGACAGGCAGGACCTCGAGGATCTTGTTGGCACCAGTATTTACGAAGCAACTCTCTCCAAAATCAACTTTCTCAAGTTCCGCTACAAGAAATTCTTTGAGTCTGAAACTGTGCGAAATCTGGTTGCTGACTATGTCAAGGCAGGGTCCAAGCCAGACTTGACTATGGAAACAAACACAGAAATTACATTCAAGGACTGGGTGCTCATTGAGTCATGGATTGCATCGAGAAGCTTGGAAGTGGTTGATACAGCCACTGCAGAAAGCGACCAAAAAAGTCTATGTCTTGGTTTGGTACCCATTGTCGATATGTGCAACCATTCGTATGCATCCAATGCCAAATACGAGCTAGACCCCGAGACCTGTGCGGTGTCTTTAGTAGCTACAAAACCAATTAGCAAAGGCGAGCAGGTCTTCATTAGCTATGGCGACGAAAAGGGTAGTGGAGAGATGTTGTTTAGCTATGGATTTCTGCCCAGCTCTAACGTACCCAACGCAAGAGACGCAACATTCACCATCCCAGATCTTATTGGTGAGGACGAGCAAACAGAAGACGAGGAGTCCATTGTGCTGAAAGCAAAGGACAGAATGTTTGGGGCGCGCCCACGTTTATTCAAAGTGGTCCAGCTCCACCCTGACCAAAGCGTGTCGTGGTCCAGCGACTACATTACGTTCTTGGCCCTGCCTCCCGCTGACTTCTCGTTCGCAACCAACGCGGGGAGCTCCGACGACGATGCAGATGCACCCCAGGTTGTGCTGTTTAGAGGCTTGGAAATAGATTTCGACGATTTAAATACTAGCATTGGAAATGTGTTGGAGGCCGACAAAGACGTGCGTGACAAGGCCAACTATATGGCTGAGTCCCTTGTGCGTGATGTGTTCTTGGCTGATCTGACTGACGAAGAAGGCCAGCAGCTCCATGGCCAAAGTCCCCACCCGCTGGTTCTGCTTGAGAGAAAGTTACTGTCAGCAGTCAAGTTTTCATAAGTGAATTTTTTTAGTATTTTTAGTTTTGGTCATAAAAAAAATACTCTCATGGCATGTCTTGGACTCTCATCTGTCCCTTGTAGTGATTGGTTGGATAAATGAGTGCCAAGAAGCTTATCGACAAATCGCATAGTGAGACGGGTCCAGGTAAAAAGTTCCTTCTGGCATTGCAAAGACAATTGTCGCTGATATGATGTCGACCATTCAAAGTTGCAAAAATGTCGACCATCGTGGCTTATGGTTGGCTGACATGTCCTTGGCCAAGGCTAGCTTATGGTGTGGTTGTGACTCTCTGGAATAAGATTACCTAAATCAATAGAACCAATAAATTAGTGTCCAGCCGCTCCTTCTGATGTTTTTATTCCACAACTTTAAAAAACCATATCATTCCTAAAGTTTTTTTTTTTTTTTAAATTCTTCAAAACCCATCAAAACAAGAAAAACCAAACACCTTCAAATCATAATGACCAACTTCTACTCTACAGGACGTGGTGGTGCAGGTAACATTGGTCAGGGCACCAGGCCACAGGAACCCACCTACGCTGAGGAAGGATCAGCTGTTCCCCAGATCAAGACCGAAGTTTACACCACTGGCCGTGGCGGTGCTGGAAACATGCGCAGTAACGACGATCCCGAAGTCGCTCGCAAGCTCCAAGATGTCGACGGTCCTGCTGGCCGCGTCGCCCCAGAAAACCCTACCATGTCGTCTGCCTCTGTCGGCCGTGGAGGTTACGGAAACGTTCTTGCAACCAGAGAAGCTGCTGAAGCCGAGAAACAATCCTTTATCTCTCGTGTCAAGGGCATTTTCTCTTCCAACCCTTCTTCTGCTAATGTCTCTTCCAGCTCTGCCTCCAAGCCACAGGCGTCCGACTCCATCACACAAGCTGGTCCCTCTTCTTCTGCCTAGTTGGCTGCTTTTTCTCTCCATTTTCTTGATACGACTGTTTTTTTTTTGTTCTCTACTCCCTTTCTTATCTTGTCTAGTACTCGTTTTCTTCTTTTTTATAGTCTTCGTTAATATATATATGCTGAATTTTCTATTGATTTCATTACTTGGCAGTTCGCCCACGCCCCGAAAACACAATCTCCTCTTCATCGCTTTCATCACTTTCATCACTCTGCCCATCGACAGCTTCTGGTGTTACCTTGTCGGTCTCCTCCTCTTCGTCACTCGACATTGGATTAGGTCCGGGTGTTGAAGGGTTGCTTGATCTACCCACTGAGCCGGCAGACTCAACTTCCAGCTGCCTGAGATACTGCGACGCGGATGAAGCATGTGCCATATGCAATTCTGGCTCAGAATGCGCCATGAACATTGGATTTCTGTCCAGCTCGTCTGACTCGGCCTCCCCATGCTGCTGTGAGAGGATAGCACCACGTCCTACTAAATCATACAGCTCAGTCTCGTCAAACATGTCATCAAGCTGACCCTCGTCCGACGGTGCCAAGGTCAATACCATTTCCAGAGATTGACTTAGCTGATGTGCTGATTTGGAGTCCATTCCAATGAACTTGAAAGTCGCAGCGTCACCTGCAAATTCATTCAGTTCTAAGAAGGAAGGTGTGAGTCGGCTTATTTCGACACCAGTGAACAACAGGCACTGGACGCGATAGGCTTCTAAAGCAGCCCGCTGTTTGCGGGTTACCGAAGCAAGACCACTCGGGGTATCATCGAGTCCTCCGTATAATGCACACATGCCTGCACATTGGTTCTCCTCTTCATTGTCATACAGCAGCCTCTCTTTCTGATTTTTCTTGGTCTGAGCTTCCCGCCAGATGCTGCTGGTCTCATCTGTTTCGGTTCCTGTAGCATTTCCATTTGTGGGAAAGGTTTCTTCCTGAAGCTTCAGAATATCGTTAAACCTGTCCCACATGGATCGGTTCACGGCTGTTACTACATCAAACTTGAAACCAAAGGCAGTTAGAAAGTGTTCCAGCAGACAGGCAATCTTGGGAAGCAAATCGTTCACGAGAGGATTGTCTAGAGACCATTCAGCAATCTTCTTTCGACTGACTTGCTTTCGAATCCAATCAAAGTATACTCGAAATGCAGGGAGCATATTCACAATTGCAGGCTTGACTCGGCGACCAGTTAGAATGACACCGCTATCATCTGCGAGCTCTAATGCCACACTCACAAGATTGTCTAGAATACGCAGAGTCAAAGAAAGAATGGCAAAATGAGCAGTTGTAGAATCATTGGAATCAGTTTGATCCTTGACTTGATTATCTTTTTCAATCAGGTGAACGAATAGAATGGTAATGATGGCAAGCTTCAAAAGAAGTTTACTTGTGACTAGCTTGGATCGAACAAGGCCAGACAACTTGCGAGCAAGTTCAATTTGCATGCTCTCAGAAAAATATACTGACTTTCCAGGAGAAACATGTGCCATATAATAGCTAGAGTACAGCTGCAGAATAAGCATCATGACCTCTTTGGTTTCAGCGACTCCCTTCTTGATTTTTGTATCTTCTTTCCCATCCTCGTCTTCTGCAATGATGGCCAAGCTGCTTTCGTCACCAAATTCATTCGCAGATTTGTTGGCACCAAACATTTCAATGATACCAGCAATTCGTAGCTTTGCAAAACCAGGTGGCTTGAGCTTCAGCAACTTCTTGAGAATGGTCCGCAAGTTGGCATTGTCGTCTGGAAATGGCTCAGCAACTGTTACCGATTGGATGAAATAGTATGCTGCCGAAAATATATCACTGGTGGCGTATGAGATGTTTCCTAGCTGATTTAAAGGCACTCCGGAAACAGGATAGATTTTAAACGCAGCATTGAAGTATATCACTGCATGAGTGTAATCCAGAGTTCCCATGTTGATTGTGCGATAGCGGGACAGGTCCCCCATATGACAGAGGCAGTCATGTACAGATCGATGAAGGATTGGAGCATTCTTCTCCATGGTAGCTGGGGTGGGGTTAACGCGAGGTACATCGGGAATCAAGTGTAGAATTGATACAGCGTAATGCAATTGAGGTGTGTATCCATGATTCTCAATGAGACGGGTTATAAACAGTTTGTAAAAGTAGCTAATGTGCTTGCAGAGGCGGTCAAACCGCTTAGTAGCTAGCTTTCCAACATTAGGATCAGGGTGTTTAGAACCAATGATATCTGATCGATACACATTGACTACAGGCGCAAAGAAGCTGACCCAAAGATCTGTTTGCAGAGAGGTTGAGTTTGCAATGTCGGCAAAGATCCAGAGGCAGAACCTGGCCCCCACAAATGTCAGAAACCCTTCAATCTGCTGGTCGAGCTCAAGTGAATTTGGCGTGGAGCCCTTGGCTTCTGGCGCGGGTTGCTTTCTAGAATCGACACTCAGGCTATTGATAAGCGGTTCCAGGGTTTTGCGGTAGGACCGAATAATCTGGTTTCTGTCCGTCAGATATGGTGAAACATACTCACGACGGACACTCATTGCAAGAGATGAAGAAAGGGCAGCACCAAAAGAGTTAAATTGAAGTTAGATTGCAAACCTCCTCATACTATTTTTGGCCCTAGGAAGGTATTAGACGTCTAAGAAGGCCAGAAGGTGAGGCGGCGTCAGTTGTGTTGACTAGATTAGAAGGGAAAGATCAAGATGGGTTGGGACTACTGGTGAAAAAAGAATAATTTTCTATAGTTCAATGTTAACTCTTTTGTCTTTCCACACACCAGGAACTTGACTTGAGACGATCTCAACAAGATGGTAAAGAAGAATACTGTATGTAAGTTCTTCCAGCAAGGTGAGTACATGTTCCATATTATAGTGAGACCAGAGAGCTAACTTAGCTTTAGGAACTTGCAGAAAAGGCAACAGATGTGACTTCCTACATCCTGGAGCAGCTCAAAACACCAGTCCAGAAGCCGAGCTCGAAAAGATTCAGGATTTCATTGCAACCAACTTGGCATCCGAACGTCCTATCTATGAGCTCAGTTCCTTCAGTCCAAGCTCAAACTCTTTGAGCAATCTGATCGCCAACAGAGACTTTTCGCCTGAAGAACTTCATTGGAGCCATTACCAGGCTGCCAAAAACAATGGCATACCAGCATTTGTAAGTTTCTCATTATTTTTCGCGTTATTTATTAACAGTTTAGGAACAAATGTTGAGGGAGAAGCTTGATAGCCAAGCTCGGATCGTTCAATACATTTTGCAAGACCCTCGAAAAGCTGCACGTTACTCCCAGATTACTCTCGAAAGAAAAGCAGACAAACCATACGAACCCATGGATAACAACAACGCAGCGGGCTCTGGATGGGGTCAATCCGGCGGATCGAATGCGTTTGGCAGTAGCTCGGGCGCCTTTGGTCAATCGGCTTTTGGCTCCTTTGGAAATACCACCAACAGCGCTTTTGGTGGCAATAACAACAACACCAGCAACAACTCCCCTTCAGCATTTGGAAATCACGGTTTCGGATCTAGCAACAATAATAACTCGACAAGCAATACTGGCTCAAGTGCGTTTTCAGCGTTTGGCTCACGGTCTAGTGCGTTTGGAAATTCCACCTCGCCTTCCCAGACGACTACCAGCGCTTTCAGTTCACCCTTTGGAGCGTTTGGAAACAAGTCGTCAGCGGGCACTAGTAACAATGCATTTGCGGCATTGAGCGAAGATAAGCCGGCGGCGGCATCTACAGGCAGTGCGTTTGGATCAACGGCATTTGGAAGCACGTCAAACACCACTAGTGCGTTTGGCAAAACAGGAACCACCAGCGCGTTCGGAAGCTCGCCATTCTCATCATCATCAAACACCTCGAGTGCTCCAGCATTTGGTCAATCAGGTTTTGGTCAGCAATCATCAACATCTACACAACCTCAATCAGCTTTTGGAGCAGCACCATCATCAACTACAACGTCTGCGTTTGGTCAGACTTCAACTCCGTCAGCATTTGGCCAGTCTTCAACCCCTTCAGCGTTTGGAAAGTCAGCTTTCAGCCAATCAGTACCATCTCAACCCTCTGCGTTTGGGCAGACTTCATTTGGCCAATCTGCCTTTAGTCAATCTGCCTTTAACAGTAAACCGGCCACAACCCAGCCGGCTAGTGGCCAGCCCGCGTTTGGGCAGTCTGCGTTTGGGAGCCAGCCGGCTGCATCTACAACCAGTGGGTCTGCCTTTGGTTCAAGTGCTTTTGGAAGTACGGCAACAACTACTCCAGCTAACCCATTTGGCTCAGCTCAGCAACCAGCAGCGGCTCCCGCGTCGGCGTTTAGCGCCTTTGGCAATGCTAACCAAACGTCGTCGACGGCTGTAACTTCAGCTAGTCCCTTTGGCTCGTTTGGCGCAAACGCGACCAACAATTCAACAGCGTCGCCGTTTGGAAATTCAAGTGCATTTGGATCTACACCCACAACTACTACTACAAATACTGCATCACCATTTGGTAACTCTGCTCCTGCTGCAACTCCATCAGCATTTGGAACTGCTTCTGGAAGCGCGTTTTCAAGTGGATTTGGGCAGCTCTCAAAACCAGCTGCAGGTTTCCAGCAAGGAGCTACTTCAGAGGAGACTACGCCGTTTGCGGATCTCGTGGATTTGGTTAAAACAGAATTTGAAGCGGCCAACTTTGAGTTGGGCAAAATCCCAGATGTACTACCGCCAATGGAAGTTCGTTAAGTCTCGAAAAGTTAGTTTATTTGTAATGCCAGAATATATAAGTTAATGCAACCCCGTTTTTATGTGTCAGCCCTGTAAATCTATGTATTGGTGTTCAGATACCGCCGCGTGCAGTTAAGAAGGACCGAGGACTGATTCTTGGCGACCCCGTAGACCTCCCTGTACTTGTTGACACTCTCAGACACAACCTGCTGTTTAGTCATGCGCCCGTCAATAATGGCCCGCATGTTATCTTCCATCTCCTTGCGCAAAAACGGTTTACTCAAAGACATGTCAAACCCAATCTCATCATACCCCTCGACAAGGGCAATACCCAGGTTTGAAGGCAGAAAAACAGGCAAGGGGGCAGAGGCCGTTCCTGCGTTACGGCCCCGCCGTGCTCCGGTTCCAGTCTGCCCCACGACGTGCTTGAACACGTACTCGCGGGCAAGAATAGTATCTATATGATCTGCCATCGTCGAATCCGTTCCAATGCCATTCAAGTCCATTAGTGACAACAACTCTGGCTCAGTCAAAAACGTAGGACTTGTGGTTTTGCCTTCCTTCATTTCAGCCGAGTTTAAATCAACCATCTCGCCTTCCTTGAAGAACCCAGCTGGGATCTGAATAGCGGAAGTCTCCCATTTTTGGTAAGGGTACACATCTAAAAAGTTGCGCTCGTGTACGACAGACCCGGAGACCTTGAACTTTTCGCCGGCCCAGTCTAGTGTCAGGGTTGTCATACTGCCGACTGCATCTGGTGAGCAACAGGCCAAAAATCGGCGTGCGATGAATTTGTAAACTTCGTAGTGATCGTTTGTTTCAAGTGCGCTGCGCTCCACAGCTATGATCGGATGAATTGGAGGATGCGCTTTATCATTATTCTTGCCTTGCCTTGGATTTGTAAAAGCTGGCGCATTGGGGTCGGTTGGATGTTCACCTAGTAGTCCTTTTGCGAAATTGCCCCATTCACTGGACGCACACTGTTTTCTGACGAGCCCCCTCAAGTCTAGCGCAGAATCAAACTGGTCTGTTTCAGTACGAGGATATGAAATAAATCCCTTAGTATATAGTGACTCGGCGACGTCCATGATGCGCTTGGAACTCAGTCCGAAAAACGTGGCTCCTACTTTTTGGAGCTCGAGAGTGGTGAGCGGGAGTGGCCGCCACCTTGATGTTGGCTTTTCAACAATGCTGGCAACCCGGGCTCTGTATCCAGTATCCGCACATCGTTCAAATAAAACTGTAGTCGCTAAGTGGTCAAACAAATGAGTCCTTTCCCAGTTAAATGTAATGATATCTTGATTAGCCTTTTTCGTAGTCTTCTTCCGTGATTTAGTCGTCGTGACCTCCATCTCTTCGTCCAGTTTCGTCAAGTACTCTGGCGGAATCTTGACATCAATCGACAGGTACCAAAAGGTCTCTGGCTCAAAGTTCTTGACTCGCTTGTACTGATCCACCACAAACCCCAGCGTTGGAAACTGACAAGAACCGTATGAAATCACTTTCGAGTTCAGCTCTGATCTAAAACTATTTTGAAGAAGAATCGTTTGGAATCGTGTAAATGCTGTGCCAATCCTGAAATCAATCTCAATTCGTGCTTCGACTGCTCGAACTTGCTTCATGTCCAAAGGCTGTGGATGATCTGCCGCGTCTCTAACATGCCTAACAAACTAGTTAGCCTGCTGACCTCTAAAACCTCAGCAACTGTAAGACTACTCACCCTGCTTCAATATTATTGAACACCGCTCTCGAGATATCCGAATCCCTCAACCCCCGATTCGTTCCCTTCGCCACATTCACAATCTCCCACCCAATATGTTCCCCCTCGCGATCACAATCCGTCCAGATAAACAGCTTGTTAGTCCTGCGCGCCTCGTTTTCAATGTTGCGCGTCACGGCCTCCATATTCTTGGGCACCATCATCTGGATCGGGGCCGTGAACAGCTCGCGCGGATCCACCAAGTTCCAGTTCTTGTACCGCGCTTCAAAGTCCTGTGATTTGATGTGACCTAATACGCTGGTCATGGTGACTTGGCACTCGCCCCAGTCTCGGAAACGGTAGCGGAAATCGTAGTTCTTGACATATTGGTTATCGGTACCGCGCTAGGTGGGGGCAAAATGTTAGAAGAAGAAAAAAAAAGACTTGATCCCGCGGATAAAAGTAACATACAATTGTATATGACCCGTTTGAAAGGTGTCCGGCTACAGCTTTGGCGATAGACGGCTTCTCAGCGACGCACAGTACTCTCATCTCATCTCGTGTCGTGGGTAAACGAGTTCGACGCGTCAAAATGTATGAGTGGAGAAAAAACCCTATTCTGAAAACACCCTAATTGTGACATTTTACTAAGACTAAGCATTCACGATCAGGAACAGTGCTTAAGATACAATGGACATCATTTATAATAGCTTCTACTACTTATTTTTCATCTCCTCTATTCATGGTCGCTCTCAAAAATACCAGCCGTTTCAGCCACTCAAACGACACCTGATTCCACCGATTTGACACCAGCTGGTCAAAATTGGCTCCCAACAGCTTGGCCGAACTGCTCTCAGACCCAGTAGCCACCCCAAAAATATCGCGCGCCGCTCCGCCAAACTCAGGGTAGAACATGATGTGAGTGTCCCACCAGCGCAGCATCACGTCGCCGTTGATCATGGAGCTGTAGGGGATAGGGGATTCCAAGAAGTAGTCGTTGAGATCGGTTTTGCGAGGCTCGCGGGGCTTGCCAAGCACAAGTTTCTCACTGAGAAGAGCGTCCTCCTCATCGTCGAGGTCAACCAAGTCTTCGGCTGGGCTGGCGTTTCGAGAGCGCAAAAAGTCATTTTGCGAATCCTCTTTGGTGGTGGATGGCTTGGACTCTTTTTTGGTCTTAGCCACTCTTTCAGATGAAAACTCGCTGTTCTGGCTGTCATAGGCCTCATCGTTTTCATCATCTTCGACATCAATCACAGCTTCTGGTTCAACCTCAGGTGGGCGATAGAGCTTGGCAAAAGTTAGCATTGTGTGCTTCCATTCAGCTGCTGCAGCATGCCCCAAAGTGTCCTCAATCAGATTGCTCATTTGACGGGGATCTAATAACGACCCAAGTAGTGGTAGTGGGTGTGGCCATTGCTCCGTATCAAAAATCCAAGGAAACTTTCTGCAAGCTTTTGTGAAAGCCTCGCAAACGGCCGTTTCGTAGCTTGCGTATGGCGCTGCCCTGCTATTTACATCGTTACAGATTTCCTGGATCTTCCAAAGCAGCATTGCGTAAAGATTGAACTGAGGATTTGAGTCATCACAATCCATTTCGAGCTTGCGCAAAATATGCAAAAACTGGCGAATGTGCTTGATTCTGATCCACTCACGCTCTTTGATCCTACAGCCCTTGAGAGCAGGAATAAGCTCAGTAGCTTTATTGATGACCTTGCGCTTCTCGGTTGCATCCCTCAACATGTAGTAAGTAGACAGCCAGTTGCCTGGTTCATCAAGGACGATTGGTTGTGAGTACTCGGAAGCAAAGCCTAGGTCGTAGCATAGATCGGCCCAGAGATCAATATGATCTTGGTTGGCTCTAAAATAATGTGAAATGATTCTTAGGGCTGTGACAGGGTGATCAAAAACAGTAGACCCACGGTTCAAATGCGTGTATTCAACTTGGATGGAGAAATCATACCAGACACGAAAGGGCCAAGCAGTTGCACTCAGCGCACCCAGGAACTGGTTTGCAATTTCGTCCAGGGTGCTTGATAACGAATAGACTGTGTAAATCTCAGGGGCAGGCATTTCAGAGGGATAAAACTGCTTGAGTTGGCCCACCACGCTTTTACTGCCCAGTCCATCTATATCTTTATCGATAGTTATTGCAAATATCTTGAATCGCAATTCAAAATTGGTAATGGTCCGGTATACGGCGCTGGCAATGACATAAACTAAATCAGATGAAGGGCTTTCAGGAATGCACCAAAAATCTAGTAGCCGAACGTGGTACTTCATAGTTGCGTCAATCCAATGCCCGAAAACCTCCATGAAAAGTATGCTGCCACCATCCGTCGGGCATTTGAACACACGCAGAGACAGAGATATTTTGGACGGAGTTTCGTGGAGCAAATAAAGCAAAGCTTGGAATTGCTCGTCATAGAGTTCGTAAATCATGTTTTCTACATTCCGGGTCGATAACTCGGTTGGGGCGGATTCGCTTGAGGACCAGACATTTGCTGCGAAGGGAAATCGCTCTGCAGCATTTGCCGGCTGCAAGTCGTAGATGATATGATTAAGAAAACGCTCAGAGTAATGCAAAGTAGTGTGATGCTGCTGCACAGGAGCAGGAGAATGTTGAAAAGCTGATTTGGCAAGTTCGTGCGAAATGAAGGTAGAAGATTTAGTATGAGGCTTGCGCCGTTTGCGAGGAGGGTCGGGTGAAGGTGACTTGGACAAACGTTTTGAAGAAGTTGACGTGGATTTTCGTCGTGGGGTCATTCTATCCGAATCATCTGATATCTTGTTTCTAGTCTTGGGTTCTGTATCATGATCCATATCAGAAAAAGAGTCTTCTTTTGGCTGTAATGAAACCTTGGGTGGAGATGAATGCGATGTAGGTGTGGATGATTTTTGGCTGTGACGACTTCTCTTTTTTGGGTGAGCCTTATGCGATCGAGACGGTATGCTGGGGGAATGTGAGGGCGAATGGGGGATCATGCTATTATTAGGAAGGGAGCCTGTTGTGATGGGACTTGACGGCTGCGTGGTCAAAGGGCTGTTTGGAAGTGAGTTGTTCTCCATGTATGGTTTTTTTGAATGAACAGGCTTTCTAACGACAGGCCGCTTGCCTTCATATTTGACACCAGAGTTGCGAGTGGATCTGGACGAAACGGTGTGTTGGGCTGTGATTTCTAGGTCGCTGGTATAGCCTCTATTTTTCAAAGACGCAGACTTTTGCCTTGGTCTGCTAAAATACCTGCGTCTGGTTTGCTCCTCATCTTCAGATGAAATGATGTTGACTGGCTCGTCTTCCTCAGATGAAGAGGATATGTTGTCTTTGAACAGTTGTTCAGCCGGAGAATGGGAATTCGCTAGATGACGCGCATCAATTGGATCCGTAAATATAGGCTCCGCAGCTACTGAGTTCTCATTTCCAATTGCCAAAGAATAAGTCTTGCTGTCCTGTGACCCCGCGGCCAGATCATCATTCGCCTGTGCTATGAACTGATTCTCTGGGCTCCCTTCGCGATTCGCATACCTCTCATCTTGCGACAAACTCTCTGATCGTACCGGCATGTGCTCCTGCGAGCTATGTACTATACTTCCATCCCGCACCTCTTCTAGCGACACGACATGGTCTTCTTCTTGGAACTGATCCTCCACATCTCCGCCGCCGCCGACGCTGTCTTCCCTATCATCATCCTTCAAACTCACAAACAGCGGAGCGGTCGAGGTCAATCCGTCAAATCGTGGAGACGGTGAGAGCTGAGCAGATATCATGACGTTTCTGCTCGAAAACAGATCTCGTGGATCATCAATGTCGTTGGAATGGGTTTAGGCGGGTGGATTGGGGTATGACACTGTACGTCAAGAATCCAAAGGTCATGTGACCACTTCACTTGATTCAGCTAACTGGAAGGTTCATTTCAGAAAGAACAGACTATGGCAGACAAACAGAAAGTATAATGAGCATAGCTGTAAAAGTGGACAGCAATAGGCAAAAAGATTGCTCTTCTGAAGCATAAGATTTCAATGCGTGTTCTGTTAAATGGCCTACTTGACTATGAGATTCAGAATTATGGGAGATTGCATGAATTGTGAAGGTAAAGCGTTCCAACTTACCAGGAAAAATGATTTCACTCGATCGAGATTGCAATTGGAATTCTTCCTCGGAATTAAGCAAGATTTTTACTAGATTTACTTGCCGTTCTACATTATCGGAATATGTTGGACGTATGTGTGCCTGGATTAAACACAAGCCAGCTGTCTGAATAAGGACTACTGCTTGAATGCCTTCCCTGAATTCACAAAAAAAATATACTCTTTACAGAATTTTCTGAATATACCAGAAAAAGTTAACGTAATTAATAAACCACTGTTCTGGAAAGGTAACACTATAGATCCCGCATAGTTTCATATTCGTTGCGACTTGTTTGTGTGCACGGGTTTGTAGGTTTGTGACAACGCAAATCTCTGTAAACTCGAGCTCATCTCCCTATTACTCAAATCTTTAACTCAGGAAAACCCTTAATCTCAAAGCTATAAACCAGCTAGAGTGAATGATATTGAAAGATAACCAGCTTGAATTGCCTGCATTCATTATTACAAGTTTTTCCCTGTGCGCTTTTAAAACTTGTGCACGAGCAAGCAATTCATGGCGCTATACTTGACATGACCTTGCCTAAACCCGCTTGATTTCAACTCATAAATTCAAGGGATCGGGACCAAGTTCCTCCGTTTGAATCTCCCGAGAAAGCTCATCATCTTAATGAAATGGAATCTTTTGGGAACATGGCATTTGGATATGCCGTATAGCTCTATAGTAGTGCCAACTTTTCAAGTGGTCTGGTTTTTTTTTAATAAACGGAATAACTTGTCTATTTGTATAGGTCGACATTATACTTCCAATATTGAAAAAAAGGCCATTACTGTACATAACGGGTTAACTAAGTTACCTAGTTGAAAACCATTTATAGTACTCGACTTTCAAAGGGTGGTATTGTATGAATGGAACATGGTAATGCATTTCAGGTACTTATGCATAGGGCATATATGTTAGCTATAACGTTCTTTTTTTGGTATTGCCATGGCCGTGCACTATGTCTGTACCTAGCCAGAGGTAGGCTCAGTCAAGGTGGATTAATATTCATAATATTGGTCGTTATAGGCTGATAGTGGTCTTTTCCATATTCATATAAATGGTCATATTCACATGTTAGGCGAAGTACATGATTCACAAGTACCGAACTAATGTCACAAACGAGATAAACAAGAGCTAGCGACAAACAGATCAAACAACCAATGTCTGAAATAAATAAAATACAATTAACGAGATATATCAAAATACAATCAACAAGAGAAATAATAGCTCATCACAAAATCACAAAAATGCAGGCAGTAGTAGTGTTCTAACACAAGAAGAAGAAGAAAAAAAGAAATAATGCAGAGTCTAACCGGCTCGTCTAAATTTAACGCCAAAGCCAAGATTCGTAGCCAAATTTAAACCGGCATTCTATACTGAATCATCTCATACCGATCCCCCGCGCACTCCTCCATTCTGCCCAACAAGTAGCCCGTATTGAACACCAACTCCTGCACCAACACCTCATATGTCCTGTACTTCTCCCCAAAGTCATTTGTCCGCAACGTAGGATCGCTTTGCGTCACCTGAAGCCGGCACGTCAGCTCCTTGTTATGGAGCAGGTACTCGTCGCTGTAAACCCAGTCCGCGTATACACGCTGCGCCTTTTGGAAAAGCACAATGGGCACCTGTTGGTTAGGGCCCAGTGAAAGACTGATTTGGAGAACAACCTGGCCAAACAAATCACCGTCGACAATGTCAAGTGTTGCGATTTGGTTGGCAGGGTGCTCGGACTGGCCGGAGGAAGATAGCAGGGGAATTTCGGTGGCAGCGCCACGGGATGCAGGGTCACGGCGGGCGTACTCGCGGCGTCTAAACAGCGGGTGCGTGGAGGGGACGGTTTGGTTGTTGCCGGCGTTTTGCATGCCAGCTGAGGTGCTGCGGAGGTGGGATTTGATTTTGAATTTGCTGTGGACGAGCAGGTCTTCTTTGAAGCAGCTGTCAAGCTGGGCGAGGGCGGCCTTGCCCTTACCAGTGCCGTCGCGAGACTGGGGAGTGCTGGCCTTCATGTCAGTGTCCGAGTTGTTGCCAGCTTCTTCATCCCCCTCCATTTCGGCGTCGTGGTCTTCGTCACTATTGGCTGCGGACGACGGGGTCGACGAGTATGGGCGATCAAAGTCGTAGTTGAACTCGCTCCTATTGTTGGTCTCGACATAGATTGTATCAAACCAGTTTGCGCTTGTCTGGCTCAAGTCCTCTGGGGAGTACGCCCGTAACAAAATCTGGCCATAGGTGCCCGGTTGCTGTTGCTGCGGGGTGTGTGAGTGAGAGTTGCTGTTCTCCAAGATAGAGGCAGGCAGACCACAGGCCCGACTCATGCGGCTTGCCATGACATCCTTGACCAAGGAGTTTACTTTGCGGCTGACCGATAGTACTTGTGTGAGTGTTTTGTTTGAGCAAGAGTCGAGTACGAGATACTGGATCTCAGTAGGCAGGTCAAATAACCGGAAGGTATTCATTTTTTGTTGGAAAGCAACTTGTCTAAATGTTCCAAATGTCTAGATATATAAGATAGAGACAAAGAAGAAGAAGAAGAATAAAAGAATATATAGAAAAAAAAATTGGATTGCTTTTGCTGTCTAGGGTCAGAATGCGATGACTTTATACTAAAAATTTCTAATGAGGGGATAGCCCAGTTCTTGTTTCTGCTGCAATCTGCAATCTGTATACAAAACTATTGTTCATGCCGTTCTATCCTTTTTGCAATCAATATCAACGGGTATAGATGTCATTTAAATGCCTTGATTCGTGAAATTACCGTCAAGTAATAGGCTAAAAACAAAAAAAAGCTTATGATTTTCCGAGTTTTATTACGTTTATGTCGATTTCATATATATCAAAACTTTTAAGGTCTTGATTGTAACTGCAGCCGTTGAATTCGTTCCCTGCCTGCTGTATAGGCTATGTACATCAAATAGTGGTTGATGACCAATGGATGTTGATGACCAAAAGGAACAAAAAATGTCAAATTCCCGTTATCTAATCTGCCCATTTGGGAAATAGCCCTTAACCTGTACTCTTTATCTCTCTCACTATGATCAAACTATGCTTATATAATAATATATTATTAGTCATCGAAACTACGAGAAATTCCGGATTGAGTTTAGTCACAAAAAAAAAGTTTTTCCGTTTGATTCCGAACTGTAACAAGAAAAGTCTCGCATGTGGATATCGGCAACTTCAAACAATTCAACTGCCATATTTAACAAAAGCAGAACAAGAACAAGCAAAAGTCTCCTGTTTCTTTTAGATCTTATAATAGTCATAACGGATAAAAAAAAGCCGTTGAATAAACTACGCACATCATCATATACATGACTGTTTATCAGGGAAAGAAAAAAAAAACGTACTGCTCAGGTAGTGCGTCAATATTAAAGGGGAAAAAAACGTGAAGTCTATAAGTTAAATTTGGAATCAGGTTGGTTGGTTGAATGTGTGACAAGTGAATAGCATGACATAAAATCTAGATAGGTGTTGGAGAGGTTTGTTTTTGTGAATTTTGCTTTTCTTTTGATTTCCTTTCTCTGTCTCAGATTTACAACAAGTCTCTGTCAACAAACTGCTGGTAGAGAGACTTGCCGAGACGAGCAGGGGAAGGCTCGACAATCACACCAGCGGCCTCCAAAGCAGCAATCTTGGAGCCAGCACCACCCTTACCACCGGAAATAATGGCACCAGCGTGGCCCATACGACGGCCGGGAGGAGCAGAGATACCAGCAATGAAAGAAGTGACGGGCTTGGGGACAGCGCGAGACAAGTTGTACTCCTTGAGGAAATCAGCAGCATCCTCCTCGGCGGTACCACCAATCTCACCAATCATAATGATTCCGTCGGTCTCCTCATCTTCCAAAAAGACCTTGAGGGCATCGATAAAGTTGGTACCAGAGAAGGGGTCACCACCGATACCAATAACCAGGGACTGGCCAAGACCAACGTTGGTGGTCTGGTTAACAGCCTCGTAGGTCAGGGTACCGGATCGGGACACAACACCAATGCGGCCACGCTTGTGGATGGAAGAGGGCATGATACCGATCTTGCACTGCTCGGGAGCAATGATACCAGGGCAGTTGGGACCAACCAGTCTGGTCTTGCTCTGGGTCTTCAAAGCATCAACAACGCGAACCATGTCGTGCTGGGGGATACCCTCAGTGATGCAGACAACCAAGGGGATCTCGGCTTCAATGCCCTCCATGATGGCAGCAGCAGCAACAGGGGGAGGAACAAAGATGGCAGAGGCAGAGGCACCAGTCTCCTTGATACCGTCAGCAAGGCTTCCAAAGATGGGGAGGCCAAGGTGAGTTTGGCCAGCCTTCTTGGGGTTGGTACCACCGACAACCTTGGTGCCATACTCGAGGGCCTGCTGGGCGTGGAAAGTACCCTGCTTACCAGTGAAACCCTGGTAGATGACCTTGGTATCAGAGTTAATCTTGAGGTTCTTTGCGGTGTCAGCATAGCTGAGACGGGCAGAAGAGGTAGAGAATGATCTATTGATGGTTGTGGTGTTAGCATTGATATTCAACAAATGAGACTTGAGTTTTCGTGCTTGGGAACGTGGTTGTCAACGGTTGCTGACTTGGTTGGGGCCAAGAGGGGCCATTTTTTTGGCGAGAAAGAAAAAAAAATACCCCTCTTCCCACGAGAACTTCAGACAACAATGCGTCAAGTCAACAAAGTCCAGGATAACAAGCAATGGCCAGCCAAAAAAATAAAAATTTTAAAGAAAGAAAAACATCCATATGAATTCAAAGGGTGAAGTCAATTCGTGGAGACAGCCAATAAAAACGCTTGGTGGGGGTTTTTTTTTGTAAAGGTTTAAGAATTTCATGCCGTAGCAATTGCGACAACGCAGTTATCTCCAGAGGAAGCCACCCAATGCATAAACAAAAAAAACAACCGAGGATAAGCAAACTCACCTTGCCAGTTGGGCAGTAGATCTCATGGAAGTGCGCAGAGACATGATGTTTTTTTTTTTTTCAAGAAAGACCTAAGATCGGATTGATCGATGGAAGATGAAAGGTTTGAAACAAAAGTTGGAGCAAAGAAGAGAAAAGGAAAAGGGAAAAGAAAGGAAGAAAGAAAAAAAAAATTAAGCAGAAGGGAAGGGAAGGGAAGGAGGGGAAGGAAGAAAAAACTGATTATATAATACAACTTAAACCAATAGAACTTTACCAACAACCACTACCACCATCGCATATATAGGCTTATAAGGGGCCCTACCCACCATTTTATTTATGATATTTATGATATTTATGATATTTGTACCAAATGCCATGCATGGGTGTTCTCGGCTTGTGAAAGACCAACCGTCTTTCACGTGATATAATATTATGAAGCAATTATTAATGAATGATTTGTAATCATCACTAATTACTAACTAAGCAATATAACAAATTACTGACTCAGCAGGGTTTATTTTGACCTTCTCCCTCTACCCTACGCGCATTTTGACCTTTTACACTAGATTATCTTACTTTTACTCCAGCTTTTGGCGACTATACCCTAGACTCACATCCGCTTATCACCAGTGCTATGGCTCGTTGTACTGAATGTGGTGGCCCTTTGACCACTCTTAGCTCGACAGAGCTGACCTGTACTCAGTGTGGTCGAGTCAATGACGGTACTCAGATGGTGAACGAGCTCTCGTTCGGCGAGAGCTCGTCTGGCGCTGCCATGGTGCATGGCACATTTTTGAATGCACAGCAGGCAACTACGTCGCGTGGTTTGCACGGGCACGTAGTAAACAGCCGGATAATGACGGTTGAAAAGGCGCAGAGCCAGATGATGGGAGTGGCTCACAATCTGAGGATCCCAGAGTCGACGGTGATGCAGGCAATGAAGCACTTTAAATCAGCCCTGGACAACGGGTTTGTGAAAGGCCGAAAGTCACGGTTTGTGACGAGCGCGTGCTTGTACTTGGCGTGCAGGCAACATAAAACGTCACACATGCTCATGAACTTTGCGTCCTTGTTGTATGTGAGCGTGTTTGTGCTGGGGTCGACGTACTTGCAGCTTGTGCGCTCGCTGGACATTCAAACCGTGCCATCAATAGACCCGACACTTTTCATTCAGCGCTTTGTGTCGAAACTGGACTTTCCGACAGAAAATGATGGCCGCAAAGTGATGCGCGACGCTATTCGGTTGGTGCAGCGTATGAGCAAGGATTGGATTGCAGAAGGACGACGACCGGCGGGTGTAGCTGCTGCTAGCGTTTTACTAGCGTGCCGAATCAACAATTTCAGGCGGTCAAAGCTGCAAATCATGCAGTTGGCCATGATTGGCGAGGGCACAATCAATGATCGATTAAAAGAGTTTAGAGCGACCGATGCTGCTACTTTGACTATCAGAGATTTCCAAGCGACAAATGTAGACTCTTCAGCCAACCCGCCGGCATTTACGCGAAATAGAGAAGCAGAGCGAGCGGATGAAGCGGGGCGGGCTCAGCGTGAGGCTAGAGATCCCTTGGATGACCCTTCTATTAGAGATATCTACGAGTTTGTCATGGAGGCCGCCGAAAAGCAAGGTCTAGCTCAGCCTGACAGTGAGTTTTTCAGAGACATGCAGTCGTTAGAAACAGATACTGCGAAAAAGGAGGACTCTCTGGCATTCGAGAAAGAGTTTGGAGAAGACATTATTGCAGAAGAGTTACGGCAAGAAGCAAAAGCAAAGGCTAAAGCAAAAGGTACTGATAGTACCGAAGATAAAGATCTAGAGGAATCGTCAGAAAAGGAGACAGACGAACCTAAGGAGGACGACCGCAAAGAACGCGAATCCAAAGAACGCGAAACCACCAATAAACCAATCGAGTCCAGCACAACCCCAGCATCATCATCAAACTCACGACCATCAACCGCCAAACTCCACGACCCCATCGAAGACCGTCAAGCCCGCATCCAAGCCATTCTCAAACGCCACAACCACCCTATTGTAAACCTAACCGACCTTACCCAAAAATGGGACCCAAAGGGCAGCAGCATCTCGTCAGACCCTGAGAACCTCAGCGACGTTGACGATGACGAAATCGACGCCGTCATACTTCCGCCCCATCTGGTCCAGCAGCGAGAACAGGTATGGCTTACGTTAAACAAGGATTATGAGCTGGAGCAGGCTCATAAGCGGAATAAGAAGCAGGCGGATATATTGGCGGGCACGTATAAAGAGCCAAGAAAACGGAAGCGACCTGCGAATGGAGCAGGCGCGGGGGCAGGGTATAAAGGAAAGAGAGAAGCAGATGATGAGGAGGGGGAGCCGTCAACTGGTAATGCAGCGGTGGCGGGTATGGTGAGGAAGAAACAGTTTTCGAGAAAGATCAACTATAATGCGGTCAGTAATTTGTTTGACAGATAATACGCAAGAAAATGGAGAAGAGTGCAGGCAATATTGTTTATTGTCTGTGTACTGTTATAATGTATTAATTTATTTCAAAATAAAATGCTATAAACAAGCTGCGAAAGAAACAGTTGCTTGGTACTAATCTTTCAAGAAAGTTGTTTTAATTTGAATTGGATTGTACGCCCAAGTGGTCAAAGACACAGAGTGGTTATGCATCACAAATACCTCTCCCACAGGTCCGGACTGAAAGCACCTCCTTAACAACCCCAGTATTATCATAAATTTGCAGTCAATTTGGCATAATCACCCTTATAAAAGTCCATGGCTCAACCATATTACCGCCAGAGTAAAATTATCAGCGATCACAAGTTTCGATTAGTTGTCAATAGTTTTATTTATCGTAGAGAGGATGACATAATATTGTAGGGGTTAATCAAGTTTGTGAATTCTAAGAGCCAAGTAGAGAGCACCCCAACCGCAGTATTTGTGGGGTTTATATGTAAACCAATGATTTTAAAGATGCAAGCTTGAGAGCGTGTATTTGCAAGCCTCCATTATAAAAGGGTCGTGGATTTATTGTTGAAGGCTGAAAAACCTGCAAGTGTGAGTGGAGGAGTCACCTGTCTATAGAATGATTTTTTGCTTGGATAACTATAATAATGAAATTTTTCAAGCTTTAATTTGTAATCTTTGATATTTCTATACCATTATTTGTCTTCTTGCGGGACACTTATAAGGGTTTACCAAGCTATCAAGGACAATAGATTGGGTTTGTGTTGACATGGAAAATTCTTGCCTATTCGGGACCTGAGAAGAAACCTGCATGATTTATCTGATAAATCGTTGAGACAAAACGTTTATTATTTTTTTGATTTTTATGAACTCCATGAAATTTCATTCTTTATCATCTCCATTCGCTTAAAAACATATGCGTAGAATGAGTTAAACTATAAAATTGTGATCAACAGATGATCGATTAATCACCACTTAATGTGGTGGATTCCAGTCTGGATTGTCACCTAGATGTCAGACTCGATCCACTCTCAAGTTCAATTGTAGTGCTTCACTCAATGTGAAATTTTCGAAGAAGTGAATAATTTTCATTTATAATTTATCAATTAAAAAAATAGAATTGCACGCATAGATCAAAATGGAATTTACAAAGTGGGCATTCACTTGCCAAGTCCTGAATTATCTTGACCTAGGAGGGTTTACAAAGATGGCACGCTCTTGCCGAATCTTCAAACTGTCATATGTACCAATTCTAGATGAGCTGCCACAAATCATATCAGACTTCCTTCATTGCATTCTTGCATGACTGTATGGCTCGTTTTATTTGAAAATGTTGACGGGCAATATAAAAGATCTGTAACTCGTCTCTCAAGTAGAAAATGTTTGAATACATTTGATGTTCCATATTTCATTCTCAACATAAATACAAATTCCTACAACACCTTAGCAATCAAACAAAATGCCAGGGTTTTTCAGCAGCTCTAGAAAGAACCGGTCCTCAAGCGACGGTAGCGACAGAACTTATGAAAACCCCAAAATGCCTCACAGCTTAGACAGTGTCATATTTGAAAGTTACCAGCTCGGTAACGCCAACTTTTATGACAATGGATCAATGATTGATAGTACATATAAAACGAATGGATTGCGAGACGTGACCAGCATTATCACACATCCACCAGCTACACGATGGGGCAGATTCAAAGACTCTTTTAAAGCAGCAGACATGCGGGACCTTGATATGATGGGCTTGAATGATGTTGAGAAAGCAGCCGTTGCTACTGCAAACTCCCCACTCTTACGGCAACTGAAGGGTCGTCATATTCAAATGATCGCCATTGGAGGTGCTATCGGAACAGGGTTGTTTATTGGATCTGGCCAGGCTCTTCATACGGGAGGCCCTGCAGCTTTGATTATTGGATTCTCGCTCACTGGTATGATGCTGTTTGCGACTATACAAGCGTTGGGAGAGCTTGCTGTTGCCTTTCCAGTAGCAGGTGCGTTTTCAACATACGCAACGCGGTTCATAGATCCGGCTTGGGGGTTTGCAATGGGTTGGACTTATACCATGAATTGGCTAATCACATTTCCGCTTGAACTGGTGGCAGCAGCAATCACTATTCGGTATTGGGAAACAAATGGCAATCCCGCTTCCACAGTCAATCCAGCTGCCTGGGTCTCACTATTTTACTCGGTTATCATGATTATCAACTTTTTTGGTGTCAAGGGCTACGGAGAAGCCGAGTTCTTTTTCTCCTTTATCAAGGTAATCACCATCATTGGCTACATCATCTTTGCCATAATCATCACTGCTGGCGGTGGACCTGAAGGCTACATTGGAGGCAGATACTGGCACAACCCAGGCCCTTTTGCCAATGGATTTAAGGGCCTTGTCACAGTATTTGTAGACGCTGCGTTTGCGTTTGCTGGTACTGAACTGGTCGGGCTTGCCGCAGCCGAGACCCGCAACCCCCGCAAAACCTTACCAAGCGCCACCAAGCAGGTATTTTGGCGTATTACTCTTTTCTATGTTGTCTCATTTATCATGATTGGATTCTTGGTGCCTCATAATGATCCTCAGCTTCTTTCTGGTCACACTGGACCCAGCACCAATGCGTCGCCATTTGTCATCTCCATTCAGAATGCTGGTGTCAAGGGTCTTCCTTCTGTGTTCAACGTCGTCATCATGATTTCAGTTTTGTCTGTTGCCAATTCTTCAGTTTACGCTTGTTCCAGAACCATGGCTGCTCTGGCTGCCCAAGGCCAAGCGCCCAAACTTCTAGGCTACATTGACCGTAATGGTCGACCATCGGTCGCCATTGGAGTAACTGGCATTTTTGGTCTTATAGCCTTTGCCTGTGCCTCTGGCAAAGAAAACGAGGTATTTACCTGGATGTATTCACTCTCTGGTCTAGCATGTCTTTTCACGTGGACTTCAATCTGTGCATGCCACATCCGATTCCGACAAGGTCTCAAGGTGCAAGGACGAACAACGAAGGAGCTCCCCTTCACATCAGCTGTCGGTGTCTGGGGTTCATATTTTGGATTCACACTCAATTGTGTCGTTTTTTGCGCCCAAATCTGGGTTGGCCTCTACCCAGTCGGGGCAACCTCTGCAGACGTCAGGTCATTCTTCAAGATCTTTCTTGCGGTCCCCATAATGTTGATGTTTTATATCCCATACAAACTTTACTTCAAAACCAAGTTTGTCAATCACCGGGATATGGATTTGAATACAGGGCGTCGTGAAGTTGATCTGGACTTGCTGGAGCTTGAGATTGCTGAAGAAAACGAAAGAATCAGAGCAAAGGGCTGGATATACCGCACCTATAAATTCTGGTGTTAGAAGCATCAACTGTGTTATGTTTTCTTTTGCCTTTTTATATGTATTTGTACCAATATGATGGAGAATCAATTTGAGTTGAGAAATACATTAACTAGCCTAGATGAGGTCATCTAAAGTGAGCAAAGTAATTATTAGGCTATGTTCATTGAAATCGTTAAAAGACCATCATCAAGCTTTCATGTAATAATGCAAACAGATTGATCTGCAACACCTGGTCAGTTTCACACAAAATTGCCTTCTCTGCGCACGAATTCCTGGAATCTATATTAGCATCACACTAGACAAAATTAACCAGGAAAACATACCTCAGCTGCATGCTTTAATGCTAAGTTAGGAACTAAATCGTTCGCTGTCATACGCTGACGAGAAAATGGGTCAGTTTGACTGGTTTTTAAATGCTGCAATATCCATGCCCGTTCATATGATTGGCCACTTGGAGAAATGACAGGGTCGACAAAAACATTGAAGGAAATGGGATCAAGAAGAAAGTCGGGTGCATCTTTGGGCTTATACCGGGTATCCTGACGGCTAAGTGCGGTTCTGAGTTCATTTATCTTCTGGTTCTTCTCATGTTCATAAAATTCCTTTTCATCTTGATACTCTTCGTCAGAAAGACCCGACGCTTGGAGCTTTGTAAGTTGTTGCGCAAATTTAGCCTCGTACATGTCCATAATTTCTGCTAGCAAGGGAGCTTCGTGCTCCAGCCTGACCTTCTCCTCCATCTAGTCATGTCAATAAAACACAATATAAGTCGATTACAGTTTTAACATACCTCCCATCGCTTCTTTCGGGCTTGTAGAATAGCTTCGCATACGTTCACAGTTGATGGGGAATTCGATGCAAGGGCAGAGTCGTAAGCGATTTTCAGATTCGATTCGGCTTTAGTTAGTTGACCCAATTGCGTCAATGCCATTCCCAGCTGTTATATTAATTAGAATTGTAGTGCATGAAAAGGTGATCCCCATACGTAGTAATGCCCCTTGACTGTTCCATGTTAGCACAAACTTCAATAAACCAAAAGAATACATACAAGAATTAGGATCCAGCTCCAATGATTTACGAGCATCAGAAGCTCAGCAACAGTTAGATATTATAACACTCCAAGTTCGGCTGTACCAACCTGTTTCCTCGTATTTGTTCAGTCTTAGATAGCATAATGCTCGCTAAACTCGGCATTAGTGATTGTCGGATCATCTCCAAGAACTGCATACGTTTGTGTAGTAAACAGGATTTTGCGAATCCTTAATAATTCTAGGAACCGATCTGTTAGGTATAGAATAGACTACATCCGTCGCTCAACCATACGCGCTAGTATATTCCTAGATCTATTAGAATAATGGTCATTAACAAGTTGAACCGTCTTACCTTAATCGCATCAGCATATTCGCCCTCTTTGAAATGCAGATTGCCCTTCTAGATCGAAGTCAGTCCCAAGCCCATATCGTGATCTTATTGATCCGGGGTTATACCTGTTTATACTCTTCTGCTGTTAATGAAACCATATCGGTCGTAACTTTGACAGGGGGTCTGGGTATTTATTTACAATGTCTTTTCCAGAACAAGCCGTCTAGAGGAAAATTGTGAAAGGACGAAATCGCAGAGAAGATGGGAATTGAAATACCCGTATTATTAAAGCTATGCACGGAAGATCAGGTTGGGGAGGCGAGCGATCCCAAGCTAACGTTCTATTGTTTTCCATCATAGACCTTCATTGGAATTACCCTTACCCTGTATGACAGTTCCCCAGTTTTGTATGACGAAACTACAAGAAAACCATCAATAAGCTTCAGTATATCCAGAAAACACAAATAATTTAGCTCAGTAAGTCAAATTTCGAGATTTTTAGGGTTAAAAGTAACAAATATAAAAGTTGCTTTAAGTCAACAAATATCTCACATACCTTATAAAGCATAGTAAAATTTTTCTTACAACATATTGGGAGTTTGGCCGAGTGGTCTATGGCGTCAGATTTAGGTAAACCCTAAAATGAAATCTCTGGTATCTTCGGATGCGCGAGTTCGAATCTCGCAGCTCTCATTTTTTTTTTATTTTTTCCATCTGACAAGAAAGAAGGTGTTGAAGCTCTGTATTAGTTGAGAGAGAGAGTTCAAAGTCTTGTCAAAATGGAAACGGTCGAACGAATTACAGCATGGCGTTAAAGTAGATCATCAAATCATATCTTGATCCAGGTGCTAAAATAACGAGAAGCACACACTCTCTACATGGAAGAATATATACTTGGAATGTTCTATGTTGGTTGAAAAATGGTTTGGTATTAACTAGCATTGCTTTTCCATATCCTGAAATACATTCAAAGTCCAACAACAAACATGAAGATAGGTTCGTAAGTAAGTTTCATTATTTTTTGAGAATGGTCACAACATCTTCATCACAAAGCGTGTGCGACAAACCCACGAACTGAGGCTGATGCTTCACACTGGTACCATAAACCACTGCGTTCTTGAATTGCTCCACCAAACTCTTGTGGATCTGGTTACAGAAATCTTCGACCGTGCACGCCGTGCTACGCAGAATAATGGGCTGCTCATAGTCGGGGGACTGGCCCTTGGGTTTGGTGTACACACGAACCAGGTTGAGCCGCTTCCACATGACCTCGAGCAGTTCGTCGAGGTTCCAGCCATTTTCGGAGGAAATGGGGACGGCGTTGGGGATTTTGGAGAGAAGGTCGAGCTCTTCGATAGAAATAGAGTCGATTTTGTTGAGGACGTAGACGACGGGAATGTAGCGACGGTTCTGGGCTTCTAAGACGTCGATAAGGTCGTCGACGGTGGGGTCGCAGCGGAAAGAGATGTCGGCAGAGGAAATTCTGTACTCGGACATGACGGCCTTGATTTCTTCGGGAGTCAAGTGTGTCAATGGAACGGTGTTGGTAATTCGTAGCCCTCCCTTCTCTTTCTTCTTGAATACAATATTTGGTGGTTCGGTGTTTATTCGGATTCCGAAACCTTCCAATTCATTTTCAATGATCTTCTTGTGTTGGAGAGGCTTGTTGACGTCCAAGACGATGAAGATCAAGTTACAGGTACGAGCCACTGCAATAACCTGCTTACCACGACCCTTACCGTCTTTAGCACCTTCAATAATACCGGGCAGATCGAGCATCTGAACCTTAGCACCATGATACTGGATAACACCAGGCACTGTCGTCAAAGTTGTGAATTCGTAAGCAGCTGCTTCACTATGAGTACCCGTCAGTTTACTGAGCAAGGTCGATTTGCCCACCGAAGGAAATCCAATAAATCCAACTGATGCCACACCAGTACGAGAGACGTCGAAACCAACACCACCGCCGCCGCCACCAGATCCAGAGGGGCCGGCCAGAAGCTCTCTCTTTAGCTTAGCTAACTTAGCCTTCAGCTGTCCCAAATGGAACGATGTAGCCTTGTTCTTTTGAGTCTTGGCCATTTCGGCCTCGATGTCCTTGATCTTATCCACAATAGTGGCCATTTTTAAGTCGGGCTACTCAAGAAACTGTCGTCTTCTTCTGATTCGGTCTTAAATGCCTGTAGTAGTGGACTGTAAAAAGCTCAGTCGTTGGAGCAAATCTGGTCTGGTCTAATAGACTTTATTGATGAAAAAAAAAAATTTGGTGTGTGAAAAAAAAACCGAAAAAATCACAATGCTAGTATGGAATAGTTGTATGCTTGAATAAAAGGTTACCCGCTTTGGAGATCAGTGCGTACAAGCCTCACTGATTTTTCATTAAACTTACACCTGTCTTGGATATCTCATACATAATCTACATACAGGGTTAGGGAGATAGTATCATCTTCGAGGTACAAGCTGGCACTTTCTTGAACCGACATCCGCGTGCAAGACATAAAACTATCAGGAGAGAGGAATCTTTCCATAGCGAACACTGGAGGTGGGCTTTAATTCCCGTGGATTAAAAGAAAACACAATTTCAAAGCTTCCTTCTTACGTTCAACCACTACAATGTCAGGGAGAAACAGAGATATCCCGCTGCAGGAACTAGACTTGGAGGACCAGTCCAAGAAAAGCTCCCGCAGCGTCGGGTTTGCTGCAAATGTTTTGAGTGATAGTGAAAGTGACGAGGATAGAGAGTTTCAATACTCGTCCAAGTCTCGGCGTCATGGAGGCTATTCACAGGTAGAGAGCGGTGATTTATCGACGACCGCAGCATTCTCACATCTGGACGACGATGGTGAAGGGAAAGGAAAGGGCAAACGCAAGAGGAAAAGTAGGTCAGGTCGCCATTCAAATAGAAGACAGTCGCGTCCTCAAGAGCCTCGACTACTGAAAATGGGACTCATCATACTTGTCCCTATCATTTTACTACTTGGAATGTTTTTCTTAGTGTCCATGTCGTCGTCGAATGAGTCGAAAAACGTTTCGCCGGTAGTAGCACCTACTGGATTCTCATACCCGTCAGGGTTCAACATTAAGAACAATTGGGGATCCCTGTCGCCTTATTTCCAGTCAGGCACGCCTTTTGCGGGAGCTGCCGATACACCAATGCCAGGTGCTACTATTCAAGATCTTCCTCATCAGTGCTCTTTGAAACAGGTTCACGTACTTCATCGGCATGCTGAGCGGTATCCTACCCCAGGAATTGGAGCTTCAATGGAAGCGTTTGCGAAGAAATTGAAGGATATGGATCAGTCAACATCTAAAGTGTTTGAGTGGGTCGACGACTGGGAGTACAAACTCAAGACCGATCTCCTTGTAGCTAGTGGTGTTGGTACGGAATTCGAATCTGGATCTGATTTCTGGGCTTCACATGGACAGATGCTTTTCAATTCAACTGAAAAGGGATTTTTGTTTTATGATCCATCATTGAATGTGTATGAGAACGGAACCTCAAAACCACTTCCAGTTGTTAGAGCTACAACACAATCTAGAATCCAAACTTCTGCTCGATCTTGGGCTGCTGGATTCTTTGGCATTTATGGCGATGATCCTGCCCGAACGTCAGCTTACGACCCCAGTAAGCTCTACAATCTCATTCTGCAAGAAGAAGCAGACGGCCAAAACAATACACTGGCTGGCTATTTCTCATGCCCAAACGCCTACAACGACTCATATGTCCCAGGCACAGCCAACACTAACCAGTGGATTGACATTTATCTAGCAGAGGCCGCTGTCAGAATTCAAAAGCTTTTGCCTGGATTCAGCAATCTTACAGCTTATGATGTGTATTGCATGCAAAACCTATGTGCATTCGAAACAGCGGCATATGGCAGCTCGCCATTTTGCTCGCTGTTTACAGAGACCGAGTGGCGCGGATTCGAGTATACTTTCGATCTAGACTTTTACGGCTCCTGCTCGCACGGCTCAGCTGTCGGCGCTGCAGAGGGCACCGGCTGGGTCTCAGAGCTCGTGGCGCGGCTAGAGAAAAAGTACATTACTGAGCCAAACTATGGGGTCAACGTCAGTTTTACGAATAACGAAGCCATGTTTCCTTTGAACCAGTCGCTGTATGTTGACTTTACGCATGACTCGGTTATTGTGAGCGTGCTCAGTGCAATTGGGTTTGAGTTTCTAAAGGAAAAACTGCCACCCACAAAGATTCCTGTACCCCGCCAGTTTATCATTTCGAGATTGACGCCGTTTGGAGCTCGCATGTATGTTGAAATCCTGAGCTGCAAGGGGGATAGCAAGGACACAGAAGAACAGTTTGCGCGCATCAAGCTCAATAACCGGGTGCTACCATTGAACAGTTTGAAGAGTTGTCCACAGGACAAGTCGGGACTTTGTCCATACTCAAAGTTTGTGGACTCACTCAAGCACGCGCTGAAACAAATAGACTTTGACACAGCGTGCTACGGGGAGCCCAAGAATTGGTCACCTTAGTATTTATTATTAGTTTTATTATATTTCGTTAGTTGGTTATAATTTAATTGTCATTGGTTTGTTGCAGAATTCGGAGAATGTTCAGGAACAAGTTGATCAGGTCCAGGTAAAGCGCAATGGCAGCTGGGATCTCATCCTCGGGGTGGTACAGGTTCATGATTTGCTGGGTGTCAACAAGGATGTAAGCTGAGAAGATGAGAGCTCCAATACCCGAGTACACGAGCTCAGCACCAGAAGAGTAGGGGAAGAACATCATGATGAAGCCAAAGGCAATCAGGAACCAGAGAAGACTTCCAAGCCAGCCAGCCCAGCCCGTGAAATCGTACTTGCTCTGCATGGCCAACAACGTCAGACCAGCAAACACCACTACAGTGATAATAAGGGCCTCAATGACAATCTTGGTATCATACAAAGACGAAACAACACCGACGAGATACGACTCACAAACCGTGAAACCCAACAAGAAGATCATGTTCTTAGGGTAAGAGCGCTGTGTCAAGTATGTTCCCAGAAGCAGGGCAAAGCTTCCAAAGATGCTAACCCAGAACAGCCACTGGTGTGAGAGGGTCCAAGCCCGGATGGCGGGGTTCATTGTAATGACGGCGCCAATCGAGACCGTAATGAACAGCTGGAGCGCCAGAATTGTGTATACTTTGCGAATGAAGGCCTGGCGGATTGAGAGGTGGCAACCTGAAACAATGCCTGTGTACTTGAAGTCATCGGGGAGAATGTCCTCTGTAGCACGAGGAGGAGGGGCCTCACCTGGGTACAAGAGCGGCTCTGCAGAGCTGTGAGAAGCAGGAGCCGGACCCCTGGGGTCGTCTGAGTACTGAGGAGGAGGGGCAGACTGAGTTCCAACCATTGTGAGCAGCGCAGTGTTTGTGTGAGTAGAAGGAGGTTGAAAGAAAGAAATTGAAGAAGTTCCCAAATTTACGAAACTACGTCAAATATTGTCTTGCCCGTTGGGAGGATGGAGGCAAAGTCAGCCTACTTGCCACCCTAAACACCCACACGAGGTCAAACAAGACATTGATGTTTAAAACGAATAATAAGATTTTTGAATCATAACGAATAATTAAAATAAAACACAAAACTGTCATCTCTATGTAAAGATCTTCTTTTTTTCTTTTAGTTGTGGAGACGCTTCTCGTAAGAGTGAAGAGAGTGCACACCACCTTCAAGCTGAGCGCTAGGAGAGCGGAACTCAAAGCGGACCTTGCCAGCATCAATATCAGCCTGCATGAGAGCAATGGACTTGACACCAATGTCCTGAAGACCATGCTGCAGACCGGAAATCAGGTAGGGAATGAATTTAGTAATGGAGCCACGGTCAATGACATTACCGCTAACACCCTGAGCAACCAAAACAGTGTCAGACTCAGAAAAGTATCTGGAGGTAGCAGCGTTGTCATTGTTGCCCTGCTTCTCCATGGCCTCGATAGAGCCCATTCCTCTGTAAGCCTTGACACGCTGGCCGTTCTTGTAGAAGTACTGGCCAGGAGACTCAGTAGTACCGGCAAGAAGACCACCCATCATGACAGTAGAGGCACCGAGAGCCAGAGCCTTGGTGATGTGTCCAATGTTCTGAATACCACCGTCAGCAATGCAAGGAACGCCAAAGCGCTTAGCAAACTGTGTGACGTTGTAGACAGCGGTACCCTGGGGACGGCCGACAGCCATAACCTCCTGGGTGATGCAAATAGAGCCAGAGCCCATACCAATACGGAGACCGTCGGCACCGGCAGCAATCAAGCTGGCGGCCTGCTCGCGGGTAACAACGTTACCAGCAATGACCTGCAGATCCTTGAAAGTCTCCTTGGCCCACTTGATCATCTCAATCTGGAAGATGGAGTTGCCCTGGGAAGAGTCCAGAATGACAACATCCAGACCAGCCTCAACGAGCTTCTCAAGACGCTCACGGTCATCAGGACGAGTGCCAATAGCAGCACCACAGAGCAGCTGCTTAGAGTCGAAAGACTTGGAAGCATTAGGGTAGTTGTGGTTCTTCTGCAAGTCGGTACGGGAAAGCAGAGCAATAAGGTTGCCATTCTCGTCAACAATGGGGAGCTTGCCCTTCTTGGAGGTTCTAAGAACCTCGTTGGCAGTCAAGAGATCAACGGATCCAGAGGCAGTGACCAAATCAGTGGTCATGATCTCGCCAACAGGAGTGGTGTTGTCGTCGTGGAACTGGATATCACGGGAGGTGACAATACCCAGAAGCTTACCAGGCATCTTACCGTTGACTATTCATGTTAGTTGAGCACATGGAAGAAATGCTTAATCGCAAGAGAATCGTGTCAGGAACAATGTATCCACAAGACCGTTAAGTCGTTACGGAAGAACGAAAGTTATTGTAAAATTTGATTCATCATGTAGGGGAAACCAGGCAAAAGAATAAAACTTACCAGTAACGGGGAAACCAGTGAAACCGAGAGTCTCCTTGAGCTTCTTGACCTCGCCAACAGTCTGGGAAGGATCAACGACAACAGGATCAGAAATGAAACCGTTCTCGTACTTCTTGACACGGCGGACCATGGCAGCCTGCTCCTCAGGAGTACAGTTGTGGTGAATGATACCGATACCACCGAGAAGGGCCATATGGATAGCCATGTCAGACTCAGTGACAGTGTCCATGGGAGAAGACACCAAGGGAGCCTTGAGGGTGATCTTCTTAGTGAGCTTAGTCTCAAGAGAGACAGCACTGGAAGGGAAATCAATCTTTCCAGGAAGCATGAGGAAATCATTGTAAGTCAGACCTCCTCTGGTAACGGAGTCCATGAGAGTCTTGACATCGATACCATCGAGAGTTTCGTACTGCTTGAGCACCTCAAAGGCCTTTGCGGGATCTTCAAAAGACATGGTGAATTAGTGTGTTTTTTTTATGGTTGCGAATAAATAAGGGAAAACCAACTGGACCACAGAGTAGTTGCCAATTTTCCAAAAGAAAAAAAGAAGAAAGAAAAGACTAATTTGATTCAATATTTATAATTAAAAAAAATTTTTCCAGCCCTATCCATAATATTACCGAGATGGATGGGATCAATAAGATGAGGGGTTAGGGCTGAAAATATTTTTTCACTTTGTGG
>JAJMHO010000133.1:32506-47893 GCA_030566085.1 Geotrichum histeridarum
AAAAAAAAAAAAAAAAAAAAAAAAAAAAAAAAAAAAAAAAAAAAACGATCTGATATGAGTAGGCGAACGTTCACTTCTTGAACAGAAACTTTAAGATTTCAAAAGAAAAGGTATCGTCGATTAGGCGGTTTAACTGCCATCGGATATCCATCGGTGTTGTTGAAGGCTTAAAAAGGTTCTCACAGCTAACCATGAAAAGTAATTCTATCGACATTCTTCGTATAGTAACTATCCTTAAGAGCAATTCAATTGACAAATGAATCTGTTTATAATCATTTTTTCGATCTTGACAAGTGAAATATTCCTTTGAACCAATGTCTCACCTCTCTCCTTCTAGGCCTGATAGTTGGATAGTGCTCACTCCAATTGATCAAATCGTCTTTCTATACCTCTTTATAAGCTGAGTACTCTGCATTGACCTTCATAAACCAATAATACCATTTGAATATACTTTTTCTTTGAAATTTATAGATTCCTCATATGGCATTGAGTTGGTTGAAGATTGTTTTGTTCTTTTCCTCAAACCTGCCCTGCCTGGACTAGCCCTTGACAAAGTTCGCATAATATTAAATCTCAAACCTAACTTGTGCTAAACAGCCAAAAGGGCCTCTTCCAACCACTAACTAGCCAACTCACCAACCCCCTCCTCTCTCCATCACCACCACCACCAAAACAACAAAAACACGTAATCCCCCAGACTCGACAATGAAAACGGCAACACCGAGCCGACGCGGTGCTGCGAGCGCACCAGCCCCTACAGAGTCTGATGGTATGTGATTTGTGTATTTTTTTTTCACCAATAATGATCTAACTTAAGGTGTGATATAGAATCTAGATATTTGAGAAAATGCATGGAGCTTCGAAAGAGAATTCACGAAATTGAGCAGCATAATGAGCTCATGGGTTTGTCGATCAGCCGGACCAAACGCGATATCAAAAGACTGAGGCTTGAAAGATCTCTGTTACTAGAAAAATTGGAAGAAAGAACAGTGCTCAAAGTGGACGACTCAGAGGGGTCTCCGTCACCTCCACCCTTGCAATCAGATGCGGCCGCCTTGAAGAGACCAGGCAGTAACGCAGGGTCCCCCAGGAAAAGAAAACCAGGCGAGCAGGACGCTGGGGGCGCCCATACCCCCAGCAAAAAACACAGCCCCTCCGCTCGCCAAGTCTCTGGCGAAACCGCTGCTGCCGCCGACATGGACATGAACGGCTTTGAGGAAGACGAGGACACTCCTTCTTCAACTACTACAGCTGCCGCCCGCCCCAAACGAGCCCCACCACGAGACCCGAACCTCCCCAAACGTCCCCAAAACGCTTACATTATCTTTTGCGACCTCGAAAAGGAACGCGTGAAACGCGAGGTCGAAGAAGCCAACTCCGGGCACCCGTTTGACCTGACCAAGGCCATGGCCGAGAAGTGGCACGAGCTGGCTGACTCGGAGCGGCAGCGGTTTTACCAGCTGTACGAGGATGACAAGGAGCGGTACGCGCGCGAGATGAGCGCTTGTGATTTGCCAAACTTGTCGCCGAGCGAGTTGAAGGAGAAGCAGCGCGCGGAGAAGACTTTGCGCGATATTGAGAAGCTGAGGAGGGAGGGGAAGAAACCGCCGATTTTGAGTGGAAGCCTGTTGGCCAAGGTGATTGAGGCGACCAGTGGACCGGAGGCGGCGGAAGCGGCAATCAATGGCCTGGCTTATGATGAAGCCAAGTCACCTGTGCCACCAGAGGCCTCTTAATCTAGGAATGACATGTTTTGCAAAGGGGCGGTATCTAGTTCAGAGTCTGAAGATTTATTTATTTACTTAGAAGAATCGAATTAAAAGGTTCTCATAAACGTTACAACTGGCTCCAAGGATTATCTGGAGTAGGTTTTCTATCAATCATTAACTAGTAAACAATCATGGGCATGGAAAACAGGGCATGCAATAATCAAATAAATAAACAATGTGGGTGCCATAGTGCACTATGCTTCGTCCATAGCAATGGCGCTATCAGAGTCTCGATGCTTTAGTGAAGACAAGTCTGGTTCAGGGCCTTGACTATGCCTAGGTGAACTGATGAAACCTCTAGAAGAACAAGCCTGGTTTCCATATGATTGAATGTCTGCATAGGGTGGAGAAGCACGCAATGATCCCTCTTGATATGCAGATGGTGAGTAAAAATCTGACGAGTATTTTTCATCTCCATCGGAAGGTAAGAAACTGATCAACTGCATTTGAATTCGAGTATTCTTGGTTGACATGATGACCATCTTTGCATCTCTGAACCCAACTCGCCAAACTGTTTCATAGCTGTGTGAAAGATCGCGAATGTGCTCGCCGGTTTGTATATTCCAGATTCTGACTTTGCCATCAGACCCGCCAGAAACAATATAATTCTTGTCGAATTGCAGGGTCGTTACTGAGTTATCATGGGCAGCAATTCTGTGTTTGCATTGCAGAGTGCTGAGATCCCACACCCGAATTGAACCATCTGACGCACCACTGACGAGGGTTGTGCCTTTCATTTGGAGTATGCCAACAAGAGAAGAGTGACCTTGGAATACAGCGACACTGGTGCCAGTCTCCAAGTCCCAGATCCGGATTGAAGCGTCAAGGGACCCGGTTGCAATTCTATTACCAGAAATGCAGGCTGCATAGATTTGAGAGTAATGCCCATTGAGTGTATGAATAAGCTCGCCTGTTGAAATGCGCCAGACCTTGGCCGTAAAGTCATAGCTTCCACTCACGCATATATCGCCATTCACAGAAATGCAACGCACAGAAGAGCGATGGCCCAGCAAAACAGCCTTGCATTCTCCTGTGACAATATCCCAGATCCTCAATGTACCGTCCCTAGAACCTGAAATAGCGGTTGTAGCATTCACCATTTCAATGCATCGAACAGTCGATGAATGGCCCACAAGCCGATGTAGACATTCGCCGGTCCTGAGGTTCCAGACTCTCACATCACGATCACAACCCCCACTGATCAGTATATCACCCCAGATTGACAGGGCCCATACGCCCATGACATGACCTCGTAACGATCGTATGAGCCTACCATCCTCTTGCAGTACGAAAATTCGTGAATTATCGAGAGCAAAAATTATGTAGCTGTTAGTCATGATCAGCGCCGTTACCACACTAGAATTGGGAATAACGTATCTTGCTGACACGCGACCTCCACACTTCCATGCCTTGTTTATCATATAGTGGTGTTTGAACTGATCCCGAAAGGACATGGTACTAAACTGCGGCTGCATCACTTCGGGATGGTATACGGCCTCAGTCAAATCATCGTTACTACCACCTGTCGATAAATACGTTTTTGTAGCATCTTCATGAACTCTGGATAAACAGACTGGTAAGCTGGTCTTCGAGGCGGTGGAGAGGTGTTGAGATGGGTGAGTTTTGCAGAGGTGTTTCCAAATAAAATCGTCACTCAAAAGAGAATGCCAAATGCGGGATACTTGAGATGCAGCTGCGAGGTCCTGGGGGTCTTCTAGAAAGGAAATTATCCGCAACACAACTTCTTGGGGAAGAAATGTGAATGGATCTTTTTTGAGCAATGGTTCGACAAAAGTGTTGACTTGAGAAATGACAGGTGTAGAGGATATGCTGAGGAGCTTTGTGATCAGATCGGTTCGATCTTCATCGGAATAGTTGAGAAATTGTTGTTTTATGCAGTCGAAGAAGGTGTGTGGGGACGATGTCGGTGCTCTGAAACCCTGCTGATGCGAAGACAAAGGTATAGATCCGCCCAGGGTTGTTGAAAAGTCGCAACCTGGACTCGATTCATGTTGATTTGACTGGGACTGGCTTATCGATTTTGCTCCCAGCAAGCGATGACTTGGAGATGGAATATGCACAGAAGAATGCTGCTGGGGATATCCGCTTAGTCGAGTCGAGGAGTTGAATGGATGTAGAGGCTCCACTGACAGTCTGCCATGTCTGCTACTTTTGAAAGGATCCCTGAGAGTAATGGTTGATGACTTGACGTGAACGCTGGCCCGGTCGTCAGAGTGCTGGTTCATTTTATTCATGAATGTGTGGAGTCAAGGTAAACAATGAAGAAGAAGAATCAAAATCTCTGGGCGCAAGTGGAAGAAGCTTTTAATATAAGTCTTTATCCCTCCAACGAGTCTATAGGAACCTGCTAATATTAATATGGAACGAATGCATACAAGGGTGAGAGCGAGATCCGATTCCGTGCCTTCTACTACCGAGTTCAGGAGGAGCTTAAAACCAGTTCAAAGAGCCCCTAATCAGTTCAAAGTCAGAGAGCTCGATATAAATTTCTTGAGCAGTAATTAAAGAAAGAAACAAGGACAGAAAGAGAGCGCATGGCTGGGGGTTTAAGTATCCTCATCTCAAAGGTAATAGTGGAGTGGAACCCTAGGGTCTGTCGGCCACTAGTGCTAGCGCTCTAGGTCTAAAACTTAATAATAGGGTTGAAGACAATTTTCATAATATCGATCTCTAGAATCACAAAAGAAAAGCCTTAAATTTGCAAAATATATAAAACAATCGAAAAAAAAAAATGCGCTGACCCTGAAAAATAAAAGTAGTCTAGACTTGATTTGTTTAAGAAATATTTCCACGTAGGCACAAGCAACAAAAAACAAAAAAAAGAGTGGAGATTTGAGTGAAAACTGCTAGAAATACGTTGAAACAGCAACATCAAAATGACGCCAAGCACCAAAAACATGATATAGGATCAATGGAGGAGGATAAAGCCAGCTGAATTCCTACACGTTATTACATAGTACATATGAATATTATGACTAAAATGAAATGAATTTTTGCTTTTTTTGTGCCGTTTTTTTGTTTTTATTTTTGTTGCTTTTAATCAGACAAAGTATTAAAGGTGGAATGAATTAAAGAAAAGAAAAAAAAAAAAAACCAAGGGATCGATGAGAGACCGAGCAAGCTTAAGGTATACCAGGGAAACAATCCACCTTAGCGGAAACTTGCTAAAGGACATGGGCATATGTATGGTAGTTGAGAATGACAATCAACTATAGTTGGCTATTTAGACGCTAAAAAATCAACAACGACCTGAAAACAGTTAGAATGGGCAACTCACCCCACCGGCTTCTTCGAATGTTAGTACTTACATTAATAATAGCCACAAGAATCTCGACTCCAATCAGCACAATAACAATAAACTCCAAATATTCTTCGTTGGCATGGCCCAATTGTTCTTTCAGCATCTGTAAGAGATCGGAAATGACCTCTAAACGTTGATTTAACAGATTGACCCGTTGGTTAATTTCGAGATAGCCGCGAGTCGCTTGATAAATGGGCTCAAGATGTGGTTCTGCCCACATGAGCTCTGGCGAATCAAGCACGGATCCATGGAGATTGACGTTAATCCGCAAAATAAACAGCTCGCCAATGGACTTCATAATATTTTTCCTGTTCATGCTTATCTTACCTGTGAGGGCTACCTCTTGTGGAAAGTCTTGCGTATCCTCGATGGTATTATCCACAAGCTCCTCAAACAGCGATATCTTGACGGATTGGGCGATTGCATGCGAAATAGACAACTTGACCATATAATTTGATCCGTCTCTCAGTGTAATAAAATCATTGTAGATCTAAATCATGTTAGATGGGCGGGTCGCTTGCACTGGATACTTACCCGAGGCTGATAGCTCTGTGTAATATAGTAGTTGAACTCCTCAACTTGGATGTCTTCATCAGCGAGCTTCTCCTTCTCAAACTTGGCGATTTCCTTTAGAAAGCGTTTTTCTTCCTCTTCAGTGAATCCCCAGAACACAACTACACCATATTCGAACAAAAATACGTCGCTTCTTCCTGTCATTTCAACATCAATTTCTCCGCCCTCGTCGTCCAGCCTCATAAGACCAGATGTACTACTGGCCCCACCATCTGTGACGGAAGTAGTTGGTCGGGTTGGCGGGGAACCCAGTCGCTTGTAGGTATACGGAGTATAAAGACACTCATCAAACTGCTTAGGAGCGGCCTTATGTCCTTTCCGCCCAGAGAGATATCTTGCTAAATCCTTCATTCGATATGAGCTTGCTGTACAATACGAAGTAACTCTGGGCAACACGGCACGATGAGCCTTACCGAGTCTCTCGGCATCTTTGCGAGCAAGGGTATCTTTAATCCTAGTAACTTGCGAATAAACCTCTCGCCCACTCTCTTCATCTTCTGGAAAGGGTTCGTCAGGAAGAAGTTTCAGCTTTTGTGTCGTATATGAGGTACGTTGTGGGCCCAATCTCGAAGTAGGAACGCGGTATCCCTGAGGATACGAGGGTCGAGTATTTGCAGTGGGTGATGTAGAAATTTTGGTACTGCCGCCATGTGAGGCCCCGAGGACTTTAGATGTAGGTGAGTTGCTAGACTTTGAAACTGTCGAGTTTGCTATCGACTTCGGAAGTAATGGCGTAGTTTCTACACTGTCGGAAACAGAAGTGCTAGCCTGTACCCCCTGAGCTGTCTTGAAGGAGTCGTCACTCGTGGAGGCCATTTTGTTGTTTGCTGAGAGAGGGTGGTTGTAGGAAGAGAGTGAGTGGTGAAAAACTTATGACGCCAAAAAAAAAAAAACAGCACTGAACCCACCACTTGCAATATTGGACGCGATACTAGACAACTGATATGCCAAAATTAAACAAGCCTGAATGCTTTGCTGAAAATATTAATGCGAATTGCAGGGGTTGAGTTATGCTCTTGGGCGTCGTAATGTGTTTGGTTGTAGGAATTTTGTCGACTTCTCAACCTCTCAAGTTGCCTTCACATGTTTTGCGTCCACAGCTGTTGTTGTAATGAAATAAGCCTTGAGACTTGAGTACAATAACCCTAATTGTTATAGCATTATGGGTTGGGGCAAGGCTGCGTTGGGAGGAATCCAACCTTATTCTTTGTAACCCAGAAACATCAGTATAAAATTTTCTAACGGCTTTTCCTTGTTCGCTGCGTCCAAAAATTCCATTTGCCTTGTACACAAACCAGAACTTCAAGGGATTCAAGATCGACTAGCTTTAAGTCATTACATCAGTCTATTAAGGTCAAAATGAAGTTTGTTGTTGTTTCTGGTGGTGAGTATTAGGCATAATGAAGCTCTATAGCTTTAGATTTCCACTGTTAAACCATCATACTAAACCAATGTAACTAGGTGTTATTAGTGGCATTGGCAAGGGAGTGATCGCCTCCTCCACTGGTCTCTTGTTTAAAACCATGGGTCTCAATGTGACCTCCATCAAGATCGATCCCTACATGAACATCGATGCTGGTACCATGAGTCCTTTGGAGCATGGTGAGGTTTTTGTCCTCGATGATGGTGGTGAGGCTGATCTCGATCTCGGTAACTACGAGCGCTCTCTCAACATCACCTTGACCAAGAGACATAATATTACCACTGGTAAGGTTTACCAGCAGGTCATTGCCCGGGAAAGAAAGGGTGACTATCTTGGTAAGACCGTGCAGGTCGTCCCCCATATTACCAATGCAATTCAGGAATGGATTGAGGAAGTTTCCAAAATTGTCGTTGATTCAAATGGAGAAACCCCTGATATTTGCATTGTTGAACTTGGTGGTACAGTTGGAGATATTGAATCCGCTCCCTTTGTTGAGGCTCTTCGTCAGTTCCAGTTCCGTGTTGGGGCTGACAACTTTGCACTCATCCACGTCTCTCTTGTCCCTGTTATTCATGGTGAGCGCAAAACCAAACCTACCCAGGCTGCTATCAAGGATTTGAGAAGTTTGGGTCTCAGTCCTGACATCATTGCCTGCAGATGTTCTGAAGAAATGGACCGCGCTGCTATTGAGAAAATCTCGATGTTCTGCCATGTTGGACCTAATCAAGTTTGGGCTGTACATGACGTGAACTCCACATACCATGTTCCCAATCTTCTTAAGGATCAGAAGATGTTGCAATACTTTACCAACCGGTTGAACTTAGCTGAGATCCTCATTCCTAAGGAACGCATTGACAAGGGCACAGACCTCTGGAGAAGATGGTTGCAACTCACTTCTACATACGATAGAAGTTATGAAACTGTCACGATTGCGCTGGTTGGTAAGTATACCGATCTTCAAGACAGTTACATTTCTGTTGTGAAGGCATTGGAGCATGCTGCCATGAGATGTGAAAGAAGACTTGAGATTACGTGGGTGGAAGCTACTGATCTCGAGGCTTTGAACGACTCGGCTGACAAGATTAAATACCATCAAGCATGGAGTAACGTTTGCTCTGCTGACGGTATTCTGGTCCCTGGTGGATTTGGAACTCGCGGAACCGAAGGAATGATGGCAGCTGCAAAGTGGGCCCGTGAAAACGCAATTCCTTATCTCGGTATCTGTCTTGGTTTTCAGGTTGCTGTCATTGAGTTTGCTCGAAACGTCTTGGGTTTGGAAGCAAATTCAATTGAACTTGATGAGAAGACCAAGGAGCCTGTCATTGTTTACATGCCTGAAGTCTCCAAGACTCATCTGGGCGGTACCATGAGACTTGGTCTTAGACCCGCTGTTTTCCAAAAGGGAACCGAGTGGAGTAAACTGCGTCAGCTTTATGGAGGAGTCGAGCGTGTCCACGAAAGACACAGACATCGATATGAAGTTAGCCCTGATCATATTTCACAGCTTGAGGAAGCCGGAATCAATTTCATTGCCAAGGATGAGACTGGTGAGCGGATGGAATGCATTGAGCTCAAGGGCCATCCTTACTATGTTGGTACTCAATACCATCCTGAGTATCGCTCAAGAGTTTTGGACCCTTCCAAGCCTCTTCTTGGTCTGGTTGCTGCTGCGGCTGGAGTATTGGACACTGTGATCACCAATATCCAATCAACTGAAGGCACCAAAGTCAACGGTATCTTCTAAATATCATAAAAAATAGTTGCTATTTTGTTCTGCATATACATATAAGTTATAACTTTCAAATTTGAATACTGATAGACTTCAAGACGATGCTCCCAAACGTTCTTCAAGTTGGGAGTTTTCATCCATTTTTAGTAGATAGTGCGGCTCTTGGGAGGAAAATTTTTTTCTCGATAGGTTAGGGTGGAAAGTTTTTCTATTAGCTACTCCAACCTCCAACCGTTAGATCACCAACTTAGATTGTTGTGAGTTCAGCTGCTCTATTTATTGCCCTCCGGATATTTCTACCATGGGTAAAGTTGCAAAGAGTGGAACGCAGTCTTCTCGGAAGCATGCTGTAAGTATTAATGAAGTCCTTTAAGTCCTATTCTAACTTCACAATAGTTTGTGACTTTCCGCGATCGTGTGGATCGCATAAAAATTGATCCTGTGCGAAGGGTCAGCTGGAGACCTGCTGAGCACTCTAAAACCTCTTTCTTTCTCACCGCATTCAATCATTGGGCTGAGTTGAACATTTCTGCCAACTTCTCCAGCTTTGTTCAAGAGTGTTCACCTCTATGTCAATCACTCCCACTCATTATTCACAATCAAAAAGATATTGTAGCTTTGCTACAAAAGTATATTGCTCTTAAAGATGAGCATTCGTTGGAATCGCTATTAGAGTAAGTGATCTTATGTTATTTTTCATGCATCTCTAACAGTCTAGTCTGGTAACGCGTCTTGCCCATGATCTAGGCCCGGATTTTGAACCATACTTCGCCACAACTCTTACGACTCTTATGGAACTGACCTCTCAACCTCAGATCCAAGTTACTGAATGGACCTTCAACTGCTTAGCATACTTGTTCAAATACCTTTCGCGACTGTTGACCACAGATCTAGTCCCAACTTACGATCTACTTTCTCCTCTGCTGGGAAAAACTCACCAAAAGCATTTCGTTTCTCGATTTACTGCCGAATCTCTCTCATTCCTTGTCCGCAAATGTACTGGTGAATCTCTCACCAAAATTGTCAGCCATATTATCCAGGATGTCTATACTGTACACAACGACAACTTCTTCAACAGCTGCAGTCTCTTGTTCACCGAAACCATGAAGAGTACGGGAAATACATTACACTCGCGCACTGCCAATATTTTGGATACGATATTTAAGGCTGTAGGAGAAGTGCCGTTAGAACACACTTCTTATATTGCCGACTTGGTTACTGACATTTATATTGCATTACTTCATCATTCAACATCAACTACAGCTGCTGTCTTGTTTGAGAGAGCTTTTAAGTATATTGATTCCGTACTCGAGAAATCAGATATTTCATTACCCGAGATGATACTTCCTGCAAACTTGATCTTCGCGCTTTCCGGTCTTCGAAAAGGTAGCAGAGTGAGCGATTGGGATGCACTCTATATCAAGTTGTTTCAAATACTTGAGAAAATCCAAAATCATACTGGCATGAGTATAGATGGCGAAGAGGATCAGACACAAAAGCTGCATTACTCACTTGTCCAAGCAAGCAGCGGTTTATTACAGAGTTCCGACTTGAAATCTGCGACTTCACATCACAATAAATTGCTAAGCAGCTTTTCCACTCTATTTGATGGAAGCTTGTTTTTGGCATTTTCTCAGGTTTTGCTACAACAAGCTAAGGACAGATTTATTACTTTTGCCATTCCATATGTGACCAAATTTATTAACAACACTGGCAACGCCCGCTATGGTTCTGACATCAAGTTTTTCATTCTAAAACTCGAACATGCAGGTATCATGAACAACTCTTTAGAGCCTGTCCCTGGAAAACTGCGGTTATCATCTAGCACTGGTTATATTCCTGAAGTGATCAACAACACAAAACAGTATTCCAACGCAATTAAAGGAAGTCTTGAGAGTGAGCAATTACAAGAACTCTGGTGGAATCTTGAAGTGCTCAGAGCTTCTGTTTCTATTGAAAAGAACATGCTTTTGAAGGAGTTACTCCAGATTTTTGATATTTTGGCCCAACAACCTACTCAAAATTCTCTAAGGGCTTCAATCATGGGCAGCATTCTTAGTATTATTGCTAATATGCAAGCAATCAAAGAGATCCTGGAAGACCAAGTTCTTGAAAAGGTCTTTGCTATCATTAGCTCAGTCCATACCTCGTCAGATTTCATCAAAGGTCTCGGTGATGTTCTCAGTACATTAATTAGAACGAAGTCATCAAAAGTGTCTACAGAGCAAGCTGAGAGTATTATGGAACTAATGTCGGTCAACTTATCACTTTCAGCCAGCGAGCTACGCAAGAACTCTCTGAATGTTATTGGTCAATTATATATTGTGAGAGGATTGATTGTTCCAAAGCTTATCTCTCTATGTCAACAGATTGAGGATACCCCTCTCGATTTGCCAAATGCTCGAACCCTTCAAATGCATATTCGAAATATTGGCGTCCAGTTCACGGTTTCTGGTACGGAATTTACTGTTGATCGGGCCATCCCAAGATATCTGTTTGGTCTTCTTACAGTTCCCTTTCAGCCTGTCTGGGATACGTCAATTGAAGCATTAGCAAAAGTTGCAGAACGAGATAGCAAAGCTGTCTGGGACATTGCATTTTCTTGGGTGTCTCCTGAGAATTCTGAGCTCAAGACCGTGGTTCTTCCTAACGAAATTGATAGCTCCTTTACAGAAGAAGCCTTCATTCCAAGGGAGCTGAGCTGCTCAAATCTCAAAGTTGTCAGTGAACAAACCTATAGTAGCATTTACGACTATTTCAATATGTCTTCTGCTATGGGTCAATATGTGCAAGGGAAGACTGCTTCTACTCAATCTCCTGATATATTGAGAACCAATGCCATCAAGGTTCTTATCAAAGTTCCTACTATCGCAGAGCGATACTCTAGAAATTTGGTTCCTTTTGTGTTGTGGGATGAAGAAGAAGACGATGAAGACGAAACTGAGAGTTCTGGCCCCGCTGGAGCCTCTTGGACATTCAAAGAGCGAGTTTTGTTACTTGAACTTTTCTCTCATTTCACAAGTCCAAAGACACTTTATCGTGGAGCAGAGGTCCATGAGCGCTACTTATACCTGCTCGGTCACAGGTTGACCCACATTCAGCAGGTTGCCTTGAAGTGCATTCTTGCATACCGTGATCCTATTATCAGAAAATACTCTGAGAACCTTAATGGCCTTCTGGATGATCAGCGATTCAAGGAAGAGCTTCTGCTTCTCTTAGGAAAGTCTGGTGAGAATGAAGAAGCCATTCATGAGGATGACCGTCAAACTTTGTTGCCTATTGTGATTCGCATCCTGTTTGGTCGGGCCGTGGTTTCCAAGAGTGGAAGTGGAGGTCAAGGTCGCCGTTTTGCTGTGTTATCTTCTCTCATGAATGTCGAGCCTCAATTTGTACGCTTGTTTATCACTCTTGCTACAGACAGACTTAACGCTAAAGGATTCTTTACTGAGGTTGATGAAACAAGCGATGCCCCTATTGAGCTTGACGAAAAACTGGCAGCTCAGATTCCTAAGGATAGCATTCTCCGTCGTGAGCTTGGTTTTGTCACAATGATGGAGGATATCCTTAATTTACTGCGTGGAAGAGTCTCCCACTGCATGGACATTATCATGGAATCGCTGATGTTTGCGCTTTACAACTCTCAAAAAGCTTCTGATGTCGACTCTGATTCTCCTATCTCAAAAACTCTCAAGTCGATCCGTAATACTGGTTTCAAGTGTCTCGAGCTTGTCTTCCGCGTTATGGACAGTGTTCAGGGCTGGCCTTCATATTTCGCTACTATTTACCAGCATTTGATCTTGCCCAGACTACCAACCTTCGCTAAAGATAACTTGGAACAGCCTTCAGGTCTCATGAGATTGTTCGTCACAATTTCTTCTAAGCCTGACATGGTTCAATACTTGGCTTATGATGACTGCGCCATTATCAAGGGATTCTTTTCTTGTCTCTCATTTGAGCGTGTCAAAGATGCTGTGGTTGGTTCTGTTATGGATACTATGACGAACATCATGTCTTGGTCTGAAGACTCAAAGCTGGTTAACCGCGCTGCATGGAAAAGAATTGTCGATACAAGTGTACCCATTGTTTTGGAGCAAATGCCACATTTATTCTCTAGGGCCTCTGCTTACCAACTACTTGATAAAGAATCAACTTTGCTTGTCAAGCTTGCCTCTGGCGGTTATGTTCAGAATAATACTGTACGCAAGCAGTTGGTTACAGTCTGCATTGCTGCCATGGAGCGTCCTTCGCAGCAGATTTCCTTGAAGATCAAGGGCGATATTTTGAGATGTCTGTCAGCCATGCTGGCGAGCGATCTTGCGGAAGAGGATGAGATTGTCGCTGCTTATGATACGCTTGCTAGAATGTTTAAGCAACTCAGTGATAGATATGCTCGCCAAGGACTTTGCGAACTGTACGCAGTCTTTGGACAGAAGGTTGAGGCGTACGCTAGAGTGGGAACGTTGATCACCTCTCTTAATGCTTTTTCCACTAAGAGATTGGGTCTACCTGATTTCGATAAGAGACTTGATACTTTTGCTTCAGTCAATGAATCTCTGTATAGCGAGCTCAATGCCACCGAGTGGAAGCCTCTTCTGTTCAATTTCCTCTTTTTCTTAAAGGACCCTGAGGAACTTGCGATCAGATCAAATGCAGAGTACGCTTTGCGTCGTTTTATTGATTGCATTGCAAGCCAAGAGAGTGAAGAAGCAGCCCAGCCATACCTGGAGTTGTTCGAGGACATTGTTCTGCATGCTGTGAAGATTGGAATCAGAGATCATAACGAAAGTTTCCGATCTGAATACATTATGATTCTTGGACATACTGTTAAGACCATTAAGTGGTACAATAAGTTTGATGACATGAAATGTTTGCTTTACAGAGGTGATGAGGAAGCCAATTTTTTCAATAATGTCTTGCATATCCAAATTCACAGAAGACAGAGAGCAGTTCGAAGACTTGGATATCAGGCCCAGCAATTACAACTACGGGATGCTAACATTGCTCACTACCTGTTGCCCATTATTGAGCATTTTGTTACAGATACTGATCCAAACCGAGGTGGTCTTTCTAAAGACACTGTTGATGCTATTGGATCTCTGACCAGACATCTTACGTTTAATCAATACCGTGCCATTACCAAGCGTTATGTTGCGGCCTTGAACAACAATCCAGATAGACTCAAAATCAATGTCAAGTTGATCGATGCTGTTGCTGACTCTCTGGGTGATCCTAATGCTGTCATGATCATTGAGGATGATGAGGATATTGAGAAAGAAGATGAGGAAATGACTGAGAATGAGACACCTGTCAAAAAATCTAGAGAGCCATTCCCTGGTGCTGTCCGTCTTTCAGAACAACTTCCTTCTCCAGCCAAGCTGCAAAATTTCATTGTCGATGATGTTGTGCCATCTATTCGCAAGGTTCTAGGCATGAAGCAAGAAGATACTCTGACCATCAGATTGCCACTTGCTATTCCTGTCATTAAGTTCCTTAAGGTTTTACCTCATGAAGTGCTGATCCTTAAGATTCCTGGTGTCTTGACAGGTCTTTGTCAAATTCTGAGAGCCAAGTCTCAGGAACTCAGAGATATGCTCCGACGTACGCTGCGAAGCATTGCAGCTCTGCTTGGTGCCAAGTATCTCTTCTTCATTTTGAAAGAACTGAAGGGTGCGCTTCGTCGTGGTTCACAACTCCATGTGTTAGGTTACACAGTTCATTCCTTATTGGTTGAGCTCACGCCTGTTTTGAAGCCTGGTGACCTTGATGATTCTTTGGAAATCCTTACGGAGATCATCATGGAAGACACTTTTGGAGTCACTGGATCTGAGAAGGATGCTGATGGCTACACTAGCAAAATGACCGAAGTAAAGCAGCACAAGAGTTACGATACTGGCGAGATTGTGGCTGCAAATATCACACTCAAGAGATTTAGCGTCTTTATTGAGCCTATCAAGACTGTTCTTCTGTATGAAAAGCTCACTCTCAAGACTGAGCGCAAGATTGAAGAACTTCTTAAGCGACTTGCTCTTGGTCTTCACGCTAATGCTGATGCAAACTCTCGTGAAATGCTGATCATGTGTTACGAGCTTTACAAGGTATCTTCTAACATCCAAGAGGAAGAAGCTGCTGCTCGTAAGGCTGCAGAAGAGAAGGAGGAAGAAGATGACATTATGGAAGACCCCGAATCACATTTCATTGTCACTCTTGATTCTAGAAATTCTGCAAATGGAAATGGCAAGAAAGTAGCCAAGTTGCACTCTCAGAATTTGCATGTCCTTGTCAAGTTCGTATTTGAAACTGTTCGACAAGTTCTAGGCAAGCACGAAGAACTGCTGACTGTTGAGAACGTTTCAGGATTTATCCCTTTTCTGGGAGAAGGCATTTCTTCTACATTTGAAGATGTGCAGATTTCTTCTCTGCGTCTGTTGACACTGATTCTCAGGCTTCCGGTTCCTGATGTAGATGACAAACTGCTTCAGTACGTGCGCAAGACTCTTGAAATCATTCAGGATTCGCCGTCTACCAACACTGAGCTGTGCATGGTCTCACTCAGATTTGTTGGAGTCGTGCT
>JAJMHO010000134.1:0-47671 GCA_030566085.1 Geotrichum histeridarum
TATATATATATATATATATATATATATATATATATATATCTGTTCATGTCGACTACCCACGAAGATATTTACATATATATGGGGTCTCATCTATATAGAAAATGAAATAAAATGGTAGGTCTGCAACTTTCATGATGATTTAAATCATGAGCACAAGCAGCACTGAGTAGCCTATATATGAGTGAGTTGGCGTCATTGATCATGAAAAGGAGATAGCCGATCACCGGTCGCTCTTCCGTTCACTCGGCCCTGGATGATATCAATCAATTGGCCTGCCGGCCTGCCTAGGCCTATTGGTAAATATATACACAACAAATAAAAGAAACTTGAAATCAATGTAAAAATTGGAGTTAGGCCCGGGCTATATTATATATATATGTACAAACAAAAGAAACTTGAATTAATACCTATTGCAAATTTCAAGCCTTATATAATAAAAAGTGGTTGTGTGCCCCTCCTGCAGAATTTGAAAAAAGGACAATATTGCTGACTTGCTGGCCCCCCAGGTTCTAGACTTTTTTTTTAAATATTGTCAATATTGCTGGGATCAAATCGATTTCAGTTTGGGGTAGGCCTAGGTATGGAATTGGAATTGGATGGATGGATTGGGTATGCGTAGCCTGTACCTAGGTCTATATATGGATCTGTATGGCTGTTGAGGTGCGTCTATGCGGGAACCTAACTAAGAAATATGACTTGAGCCAACTGACTACAGTGTGAGTGATATCAGTAAAATAATCCTTCATACATGTATAGAAATACAGCTACTCAAGTTGGAACTTGGAATCTATATAGAACATGTTGGATACAGTATTATTAACTGGTGAGGTTAACTTGAAAGTCAAGTAGATAGGTAGGTTCATGAGCGTAAAGTGGTATTTGCAATACTTTTAATGTTGACTTGCGCTTCCAATACTCTACTAGTGAAGAAGTTGGAATGATCTCGAAAAGAGAGAGCTCAAGTAGAGTCTGTACTAGACTAAGGTTGTGATGTGAACTGGTGTTAAAGCAAAGCCGGAAACCATGGCGAAAAATATAGAAAGAGCAGAAATTCAAAGCTGCATTATCAATTATATATAGCCAGGCATACTTTACTATATTTTGATTTTCACAATGTTATAGCTTCTTCTGCTGTCTCACTTTAATATTCTGTAAAAACTGGTTGAGGCAAGTGTATCACAAAAACCCTCTAATATTCTCAAGACACAATTCCATCTCAACACCAATTGTTGAAATTTCTATTCAGGTACACAAATAGAAAGTGAAGCTTAGAAAAAATGAAATAAAATGAAATGAAATACATAAAAACAGACAATGCTAACATTAAAAACAAAAAGAAACATAAAAAAAATGAATTGGCATGGCTCATAAACACCCTCCCCTTGATACCTCTCAAGGCTTGCGCTCTCGCAAGGGCACAACCCCCATCAACACCGCCGCCAAATCCGCCGGCAAGATCGGCTTTGCTATATAATTCACCATCCCCGACGACAAACACTTTTTGCGATCATCTCCCGCCGCATTCGCGGTCAACGCAATAATCGCCGGCCTCACCATCTCCCCATACAGCTCATTCAGCTCCTGCGCCGTCGCAATCCCGTCCTTATGCGGCATCTGAATGTCCATCAGAATGCAGTCGTACATGGGCTTCCCTGCATCCAGCTCCCGCTTGCACATGTCGAGCACCTCGACCCCGTCCTTGGCGTGGTCCGCAGCGTACCCGATCCGTTTGAGATGCTGTAAAGCAACGCGTGTGTTGATGGGGTTGTCTTCTGCTAGTAGGATTTTGAGTGGGTGCTGAATGGCCAAAGAGCTGAGAATGCCTTTGTCGAGGGTCTTGGTGGCGGACTCGACTTGCCGGGTTGCGTTCCAGGACGAACCCATTATGCTTTTGATGATTTGCAGGATACGGCTACGTTGTGCTGGTCGCATCAAGATGGCCGAAATCCCCATCTTTTCGCTATCAGACGGGATCGCAGCCCCGAAAATGGTCAAGAATATGATTTTGGTATCTTTGCTCAACTTTTTGATTTCCATTGACTCTTTGCATTCTAGTGACATGAGCTTTGAGTCAATGAAAACTAGCGAGTAAAACCCAGGCCGCTGGTTCTTGACAAGCTCCACTGCCCTTGCACTCGTGCTACATGTATCCACCTCGAATCCAATGCGCTCCAACTCTGACTGAAGAACCTCTTTTGCTGTCTCATGGTGATCTGAAACCAGGCATCGCTTGCCTTTATAAGGTTTGTCAACTGGCCCTGTTGGTTGTTGGGCCATGGCAACTAGGTCAAACCAAAAAGTGGTGCCTTCATTGTCATTACTCTCAAACGACAAGCTACCGCCCATCAGTTCTGCCAGTTTCTTTGAAATAGCAAGGCCAAGCCCAGAGCCTCCATACACACGACGCGAGGATCCATCAACCTGGCTGAACGCTCTGAAAATCTTGTTCTTTGCATTCTTTGGAATGCCAATTCCTGTATCCTTTACAGAAATGACAAACTCATACCGGTTATCAGACGACACTTTTTCTGCATGCGTTTCCACCACAATATGACCTTTGGACGTAAACTTGACTGCATTGCCAACAAGGTTGATGATGATCTGTCGAACACGTGTGACATCACCGTAAATGATGTCAATTTCACCACACTTGTTTAAATGCACAAGCTCCAAGTCCTTTGTAGCAGCAGGCTCGGCCACCAGTTGTATTGCGCTTTCAACACACTCCCGAAGAGAAAATGGCGAATTGTCCAACGTAATGGAACCATGCTCAATTTTGGAAAACGCCAGAATAGCATCAATAATGTTGAGAGTAAGCATCGCCGAGCTTCGAATAATCTCAACATACTCTCGTTGGACCTCACTTAGATCGGTGTCCAGCAAGAAAATGGAGCAAGACAATAATGCATTGAACGGCGTTCTGATTTCGTGCGACATGTTTGCGAGGAAACTAGCCTTCTCCGCTGTTGCCTCTTCAGCTGCGCTCTTGGCCAAGTCCATCTGATGGTACAGTCTTGCCTTTTCTAAACTGACAGCTGCCTGCGTGCAAAACAACTCAAGAAGTTCGACTCTAGGCTGACTGAAAATGGTTGGCAAGCTTTGGTGCTCCATATAAAGTGCACCAATGGTTCTAATCTGATTTTGAATAGGCATGCACAAAATAGACTGACAATGGCGGCTTTGAAGATAATTATCGCGACCGTAGATGACGTCAAACTGTTTAGGATCAGTCTGTCTCGACAGAGGAATGCCCGTACTAATAACTTGGTAAACCACAGAAAGTGGTGCATCCATTCTGGCGTATAATGAAACATGGTTTGTCATGGTAACTCCATTGATCAAAGCCACTGCATCCACATACAGCTCTCCATCGTCGTCTAATGAAATAAACACGCAGTAGTCAGCACCTGAACACTTCATGACACTTTCCATAAGCTTGAACACAACTGACTCCATTTCAATGGCTTCTGAAATCTCCAAACATGACTGCAACGCCGTTTTGAGTTCCAAATCCGTAGACTCGCTATGTCTGTTTCCACCAAAGCCAGACGCCAAAGAATTACAATCACCATCTTGACCAGACTGTGTCAGTTGCTGCAAAGTGTCAATTTTCTCTTCCTCTGTTGCTTCATCGCGGAACAGGTTAGACAAAATCCATCTTAGAGGTGAGGTACTTTGTGTTGCAAAGCTCTTGCTTCCTGCTAGAGAAGGCCGCTGGCTGAGTGATATATCGACGGATGACTGACTCAATCTTGGAATATCATACATTTGAGATGCCAGTTCAGGATACCTGGAGAGCAACTGACTAGTTCTGTTCTGAGCCCCCCACAGTGAATACAATCTGCATGCCTCTCGGAGGTAGGTATGGCTCCGTTTCTTTGAATGAGTTTGCAAATAGTCTCCACATCTTTCATTGATGATTGCAGCCTCATGAATAAGTCCTTCACTTAGTGAAATCTTGATTGAATCTTCATAAGTATCAAGCGTGATGATGCTATTGACCGAATCTTTTTGTATTTCAGCCTTGATAAGTAAATGCTTGTTCAAAAACATACTCGGGTTCGTGCGCGACCAGTCTTCCAAGTCTCGGGCAAAGTGGTTTAGCATCGTCTCTTCAGTGGCGCTTCTCTTTTCCATATCAATTAGCGCCAATGCACCATAAAAAGTGACCATAGAATGATACACAGTAACAGGCACATGTGGCATAACTTTTGAGAGGCAGTTGGCAATAATGTCTCCTGCGACATACTTTTGGCGATGAATCACGGCAAGCAATAACCTCACCAGGTAATATGCATATAAAAGCTCAACATTAGACTCCAACAGTATGTCAATGCTTGACTTATCTAGGAACTGCCCTTGCAAATTGGATGCATCTGAATTTCCTGTCCCAATCATGTTCGCCAAACCTTGGCAATGTAGTTGAATCCAAAGGTTTCCAGTTGCATCGTCACTGTCAACACAAACTGGTCTCATTCTTTGGAAATATTCAAAAACCTTTCCTAGAGGTTCGCCAGCCAGCAGCTTGCAAAGGGGACGTAAATCACTATAATGGTTAGTTAAGCACAAAAAAGGGCAAAAAAAACATACTAAGATAAACTGAGCATTCCACTGTGATGTTCAAAGGTCTGACCTGTAGATAGCACAATGTCATAGTACCGAATGACTTCTGAAAGAGGTTCAAAATAAATGGCCAAAGTCAATGCGTAGTACTCATAAATGTTGATTCCAAAATCCAATCCCACGGCGGTATCGTACTCTAATATAAAAATAGCCAGCTTGGAATACTCATATGCACGCATAAGATTATTCGCATCTCCAGCAAGCTGAAAGAGTGACGCCAATGAAAGTAAAGAAAATGAACAAGAAGCTGCCGGACCATAATCTAAAAATGCAATAACTGAGGTATAGATTAAAGAGCGAAACAATTGAGGGCGAGATGCTAGCATCAAAGGCACGGCAATAATGGATAGCACCTCTTGCACCAAAATAATAGCTGGGTCTTCCGAAGGTTTCCTGTTTGCAAGATCGCGGATCTCGCTGACTGACATTGGAATGCGATGACGGATGAGCCCTGCATGCATCTCATTCCACTGCTCGTCTTCTTCTAAAGGAAACCCCAAAATTCTGAGCACCTCCAAACCAGTCGTGATAGCTTCCTTTCCTCTGCCCAGTCCATGTTCAGCTTTGGCTTTTGTTCGCAATAATGCAGCACGATCAAGATGGCCTGAGAACTTTGGCAGAGTATCTTGAATCAGATCCAAGCATGCCTGGTAGTTTTTTCGATTATACTGAAGTTCAACTAGGCTTAGAAAAATATGCCGAGCAAACTCGGGATGTGATTCCATATAAGACTCAGGCAACAGCTGCAGGGCGGTATCAAAAAAACAGTGCGCCATTTCAAAATCGGACATGGCATAAACCTCATCGCCGGCTCGAATATTGAAGTTGATATAAATTGATCGCTCTTCTTCGGTCACAATAGTAAAAGCATTTTTGAGCTGGTTTGCAATCTCAATAACTTTGGCTGTAGACTGTGGCTTGGTGTAATCGCCACCAAGCAGTCGCATTCCAATTGATCGATGGGTCTCTAAAGCCTCTTCCTCTTCTAACAGAGAATAAACAGCTTGCTGTACCAAGTCGTGGTAAAATCTATACGAAGACGCCGCGGCAACTTTTCTGACTTCATCCTCATTCACTTCCACATTTGTCGTCCCAACCGGATCCTGGAATGGAAATTTATAGTGGATAGTTGTGGGCAGCACAAGCTGAATATTCAGAGCATGATGTAAAGCCTTGGCTGCTTCTGAGAATGAAACATTAGCACTTACTGCCAAATCTTCAAGCGTGAACGAGTTGCTGCAAATGCATGCTGCGTACTTGAGAATATGAATAGTCTCAGGAGGCAGCTTCTTGACTGTAGTAATCACCACATCATCAACAGTTTCCGGAATGTCGCTCAGCTTAATGTCAAAATTGACCTTCCACTTGCCACCTGTAACCCGATTGGAATCGTCATAATAGATGTAATCCAGTTCCTGCATATACTTTAACAGCAAATGCACAAACAACGGATTTCCTTTTGTGACCTTGTACACAATCTGAGCCAGCGAGCTGACTTGGGGATCAACCACTTCAGGGACTGGTGGGCTGATATAAGAAGGCTGCTTTTCACCCAACTTTTGTGATCTTCTTGTGCGAGTGGTAAGCGTATCACAAACAATATCTTCCACCGCTGTGTACGTAAGAGGAGCAAGCAAAATCTCCTCATAATGCAAATTGAGATCGTTTGAAAGACGGACTAAATCCTTGTAGCGCTTTGTATTCCCAATGGTAGAAGCACATACGAGAGTAATGTGGATGTCACCCAAATTGTTTTCAATCGCAAATGTAGCCAATTCACGAAACATGTCTAATTCTGCTTGAGGGCACCACTGGATATCATCCAAAAAGATGGTCAAGCCATGAGCACCAAACAGGGAAAATAAGCTTTTGACGACATGTTTGAACCGCAATTCGCGTGGAACGGGACCAAGCCTTTTCGGGGTTGGTAGCAGCTTCACATACTCCTGACCTAAAAGGTCTTTAAGCTCCGGCATTTGGTCAAACAAAACACCTAAATCTACCTTGAGGTTTGAAATAATAGTGTCTCGCCATTGTGTGATCGAAAGGACCGACCCTGAAAGAATTTGGTGAACCACATCTTTTAGTACTGTGACAATACTATAGAAAGGGGAACCACGCTGGTAGGGATCATATTTTGAAACACAGAAAAATGTGTTGCAAGAAATGGAAGTGCGTTCAAGCTCATTGATCAGTCTCGTTTTACCAGAACCGGGTTCTCCTAAGCACATGAGAAACTGAAACCCCCGTTCTTTGGTGCGGTTGTAGCAGGACCTAAGAATTGTCAACTCCGCCTCTCGTCCATATAGGCCTTGTGAGATGAGGAAAATGCGTGAAACCTTTGGTGACGCGGCGGGGACAAAGTCGTCATCTACAGACTCGCCCATTTCTAAACTATTGCACACAATCATAAGATCTGAAATCAACAGGTTGCTAGTTTGATACCGGTCGTCTGCTTTCTTTTCTAAAAGCTTCATAATAATGGCGCTGAGGGCTTTAGGAACATTTTCAGAAATTGTTGACGGAGCCAACGGGTTCCGCAAAATCTGCATGCGAGATACCTCAGAAGGGTCTATAGAGCGAAAAGGAAGGAAACCAAGGACCAGCTCATGCAGAATGCACCCAATGCTATAAAAGTCGGAACGGAAATCAACCAGTCTATTTATGAGGCCAGTATTTTCCGGGGAAATGTAGCCCATGTAATCCGTGATTTGATTGAGATGTGTTTTGCAGTACCCTCGCGAAGAGTCTTCCGACTTGAGTGGAAAACTAAAGTCCCAGCCAGAAATCAGAACCTCGGTATCGTTGAGAAAAATGGCAGAAGAGGTCAATCGATTATGCGTGATACCCCGACCGTGGACTTGGGCAAGTGTCTGCAATACCCTTATAATAATTAAAATAACTTCTTTGAGCTCTTGCGGAGTGCGAGTGATGTGAGGGGGTGGAGAAGTCTCATAGTGATCAACTTTAGCACACGATTTGATATACTTCTCCCGTAACGTGACAAGGTTGTCATCAGGAAAAGTAAGGGCGACAATATTTGGGCTGGACCCCAGTCGCATGCAGGTATCAGGGCGCAAAATTCCATTGATGTTGTCCAGAGCTGGAATAGCGAGTTCGTCTTCTAACTCTCTTTTCTCCTGAAACACAACACTCCATTCATGACGTATTCTGGTAAGATCTTCAAGAGATCCTCGAGTTGAGACTTTAACCAGAACAGGCGAATTGGATGATTTGCGGGTGGATCTATACATGTTGATGCTGGAATCATTTTGAGGGTATATTGGAATAAGACGAGTGTAGCCAGGAATTGAGGGTGTATCTAGATCAGAAAATGGCTGAGTAGGGGTAGAAGGTGTATTTGTAGATGTTGGTATGGAAGTCATTGAGAGGTGATCAAAGTATCCAAAGTTCCCTGATTTCCTTCTAGAATGGACTTCATTGAGGGATGAAGAGCTGGACGCACGAGAGACGTCTCTCGGTGTGACAAATGAGCCTGCAGGCAACAAAGTAGGTGATGATCCAGATATAATTGAAGAGGAGTTGAGAGGAGGCTTGTTGGAAAAGAAGGGAGAGGCAGGAGGTACCGAATTGGGCGAAAGTCGAGAAGGAGCCGGTGACATTGAAAGGGACTTGAAAGTAACTGCCGGCAGCTGGACATTGAACCGAGCCTCGCCAGTCTTTTTTTCGTTCGGAGGTTTCATAGCCTAAGAAGAAGCGAAGGTCAGATTAGGAAAAGTCAAGAGGCCGTCAAAAGCTGATCTTACTTGAGCTTTGCAACACTTTGCACAGGAAAATATCTAGGTCCCGCAGGCAGCCAACACTAGAAGTCGCTAGATAATATCAACCAACGGACCAAATGCTGGAAACAGCTTGAAACCACAACAAGGTGAGTAGTAATAAAATGAGTTCAAAGTTAAGCACTAAATAAAAGTGTGGGCTACTGTAATTATAGGTAATTTAGGATGTGTAGAAGACGTCTATTAGCCCTTACCCACGCGCAGATGCTCAGCTGGCTCAATGTACAACCATATTTTTTTTCAACATCGCCAGCCTTATGCTTACATGCTACGTTTCTAGAAAACCATGGATCAAGAGAAAGGAGGCCAGCATCAGTACCAGCCCCGGAAGCGAACAAATGACAGTATTCTTTTGGGGCTGATGCTAGTTTTGCAGCTAGTCTCGCTGGGGTTGGCTGTGGTCTTTTACGACGCATGGTATAGCGTGTCAGTAGTTGGGGCATCAGCAATAGTGTCAAGTCTACTGTGTGGCTTTTCACAGGGCTTGCTTCAGATCATAATGCATCGCAAGTTCCATGCTGGTAGCTTGCTAAAATACTACAGCTGGGGGATAATTAATGGTCTGTGGACAGTAAGTATCCTTGGCTGAAGTTTAATGTTTGAGACATAATATATTAACGCGTGAATAGAAATGGTGGACTGAGCAACTCATTGGGGCCGTGAAATCGACACCTTTGCGGATTGTGTGTGATCAGGCAATCGGAAATCCGACGAATATTCTGTTGTTTGTCAGTTTCATCATATTTTGGGATGGGCACGAAGCGGATAGGTACTTCAAGCAGGTCTACATGAAGACACTCAAAACCAGCTGTCTCATTTGGCCTCTTGCGTCTACGATTCAGTTTTGCTGGCTGGAGCCAAAGTATATTGTGCCATTCAACAGTGTTGTCAATGTAGTTTGGACATGTGTACTTGGAGTCATTAGCGGATAGGACTAGCCAAGATTGAAATAAAAATTAAACGCTAAAAATCAACATGATGCATTCTGAATCCCAACTAAAGTGTCATCTCTCTTGAAAGACAGTTGTTTGCTCGCAGTTGAAACCATTGACAGTCCTGTCATAGGTTTTGAATGAGTCGACTGGTCAGTTAGAGGTCTGATTGTGGCTAGTTCAGCACAGGTAAAGAGAAACGTAACAAAACCTCAAGCTAACAGACAAGACCGGGATTGTTAAACATGAGGCGACCGTTAGTTTGTCTTTTTACGTTTCTAGATTTAAAGTCTGCGTTCAATTTCTCGCGTATTTGCGCGAAAGAAACTCGTCTAATGGAATCTTTTGTTTTAGGCCGCTATCTTCAGGGCGAAGTTTGAATCATTTTGATACTTTTCCTGATTAAGCAATTTTGATCTGATTTGTGGTTCGAGCCCCAAATTTTTGACTGTGATCAGCCGTTTCAAAAGCCGCTCTGTGAAGTCTCATTTGAGTAAAAAGGTGCATGAAGTTGGCGCAACCTTATCTCAAATGGAAGCAGAATCTCCCTGATTGGGACGTCTATGCTCTGAAGTATGACTTGACTAGTTGGGCCCGGCGTCTTTTTCTATCAACGGAACAAGAAGATCTCGAATTTTGAGCCACAATTCGGATATATGATGCTATGTATCAGACAGCTGAATGTTTTGAAAAAATAGACCTTTACATTCCATCACATGCTCACACGGAATTCAGACCATAGTTCAACTAATCTATAGACTTTGTAGACCCTACGGCCCACAATGTGCTCCATTGGCATACGCAAGTCCCTGGCATGTGTTTCAGCATGAGCTGCCCCTAGCATCATCGGATGTACACGCAAGTATAGGCATTATTGTACTGTTCAATTTGGTTAGTACCTTCGATCGCACTTTTGAGATCAACTCGAGAACAGTTTTTGAGGATCTTTTTTCCTCGACGTAGGTTTATCTGAATACATATAGGTCTCCGAGTCCACCATGCAGTCAAACCCTCTCAGTCCTTTCTGATTTCATCCTTTCATTTTCTTTGTACATTCCAAGTACTTTTGTCATTCTGTCCATTCAGATTTGTCTCTTTCTATCTATCAAGTTCTAAGCGATCTTCACATCTGTCAATAATGGAATCCATTCATGCACCCTCCCTTCCAGGTTGTCTGGGAGCAATCCACTTACCAAGTCGTCCATCACATTCTTTACCGGTGCTCTCAGCTGTGCTGCCACCAATTCTGACCTTTGCGCTTGACTCTACTGGCTCCACGTCCAGTCCTTCTACTGTGGGCAGTTTTTCTCCCAAAACTCCATCTAGATCCTCAACTCAATCTCCTGGGAACATTTCTCAACTATCATTGAATGACTTTGCATTGGATTCCCACTTCAAACGAAATTTTGCAGCTTACAAGGACGATTCAGATGACTGCTCTGTAGATCCATTTCTTCAGATCAAACGACCTCGATTCATCAAACTACGGCCAGACCAAGGGATTATCCCCATTCCCATCAAACGAGAACCCCTTGATCTACTTGGGTTGATCTCATTGAAGGGATCTAACGATGATTCTCTTTCAAAATTTCTCATGTCAGGCAAGACCTACTCACTTTGCAAAAGCATGAGTGCAGCCACCATGAGCAATTTAATTGACACTGTGTATGGGGGACGAGTTGTGGTATCTCGCAAACGCAAGTCATTCGGGAGCTTGGAAGATAAACTGAGTGACGACGATACATATTCATCTATCCAGAACTCACCTTCAAGCCTGAGGAAGAATTGCGCAACACCTGAAAAGAGCAGAAAGAAGAAGCTTCCTCAAGGCCGACCCGTCTCATCAGAAATGACGGTAGAAGTCATTTTCCCCCAGACCCTGGATGATCTCCATTCCATTCTCTGTGTCAGAGGCGCGCAACCTGTTTCACACAGAGTCAAGCTTGAGAACTCAGAATCATCTGAAGAAGATAACGTTCGGATGCCTTCTAGACTCAGTTCTAGCAAACCTCTCATTTCTCATCAAACCCAGTACCCAAAACTGGACCAGCATGGAAATCCTATATTTTCCAACTCCCTTGATATGATCCGATACTTTACTGGCGCCAGCGAATTCTCCATTGCTACACCCTTTCGCCAAAGCAGCGAGGACAAGAGCATGTTCAAAAAGGGAACTTGCCCAGTCATCAAATTTTGCATTACTCCAGTTACAGACTACTCGCTCGATTTTCTCAAGAGCATGGCATTCCCGCGCTACAAGGCAGGCATGAAGTTTTACATTATCCCACATCAGCGGTCAGGCACCGCTGTCTCCACGCCTGTTCCTCGCACATTCTACACGAGCGCAGCCCTATTTTTACAAGACCAACTAGATCGCATTCAGCAGGGCCTGGAGCTCGACTACAAATCAAGAATCTTTCACAACAGCGCATACCCCGACATTCCTGATATTATTTATGATAGAGAACTCTACCAACGTGGCCCAGACACAAAGTCCGATTTGAATTATATCTTGAACTAACCTGTCAAGACCTCATTAGCTTTTTCTTAGAATAAAAGCTGGGGATTGTCAAGTATTATAAATAGTAGGGGTTTTATTTATATAGGTTTTTATAAGAGTTTGGATCTGCAGATTGATAGCTGGCCTAGCAATTTGCAAGATCATCCACTTAGATATGAAATAAAAACCAAGAAGCATAACTATGATAATTTACTTCCATAATGCTTGAGCGTCTAGAAGCCTGTCATTCCCATACTCTTCTTAATGGTAGACACACTTTAAGCTGCTTATGTAATCTTCTTTGGGACAGATTGTTCATTATACTACGCCAGCCACACTTGGAATCAACATTCATCAACCAACTTCATAACGACATTTATCATGAACAGTGCCAGCAGCAATAGCAGTGGTGCTTCGACACCCACACGACCTGCCCAGCTCCCCTCATTATCCGTTTCCAAGCCTTCATCGTCGTCTGCCGCCCGGCGCAATGCTCTAAGGGAATTCTACAAGCTTTCCCACAGCAAACCCGAGACCATTGCAGAGGGCTCGCCAAGCGGCAGCAATGCGGAGGGCGAGGGATTGCAAGACGCAGACGACGACTTTGCGACAAGGCCCGGCGGCGACCAGGACGTGAACGGGCTGGACCGGTACCTGGCAACGGCAGCGGCAGCGGGCACCGGCGCAGATGGCTCAGCGTCGGTGGTGGACAGTTATATCACAAGCCTGGTTGAAAAGAACGATTTAAAGGGTCTCTTGAGACAGGAAAACGTGTTGGTGAACGAGATCAGGACACTGGACAGTGAGGGGAAGGCACTGGTGTACAATAACTATTCGAAACTGACGGCGGCATCGGCGATTTTGGCGTCACTGCAAACAGAGGTGGACGAGAAACTGGCAGCTGACAAAATCAAGGATCTAGAGGCTTCGCTGAAGATCGTGGCATCCGCGGCTGCAACAAAAACTTACAGTTAACAAGACACAATCTTGTCTCTTACACTTTCACTACGCATATACCCTCCTCCTTGTACGACTAGACATGGCATATCCCATATTATGCTTAAACACGAAAAAACGGCATTTAATTAGACGTTGAAATCTATAAGTAAAAAAATGAATGAGAAAAAAAGAAGAACACAAATTATCCGGACTAAAAAAGAGAATCATTAAGGACTGAGTTGAAATGCCCTTGGTCATTACCAGCTCTCTGTTAAAGAGGCGCTAGAATAAATACAATGTTGAGAATGCATGTCGTAAAAATGATGACCCGTGTTGGAACGGGACTAGAGAACCCTGTTTATGTTGGAAAACAGGGTCATGAGTGGTTCACCTCTCAGAGGCGTGTGTTTGGTTGGTTAGGTTTGGTAGTTTTGATTTAGATGGAAATGCCTTCCAAGAGTTCGAAAATGCCGTTTGGAGACTGGAAATCGTTGTGGACAATGTTGATGAGGTACCAGGATTCAGAGATGCTTTGCACAAACTTGTAGGAAGCTGAGTCCTTCTCAAAGCAGTTGGACCACTCCACGGAAAGACGGAAGGCTTCATCCTTCCAGGCGAGGAAGGAAATCTTTTCCACAATGGTAGGCTGGATCACCTCCTTTCCGGGGTAGATACCCCAAGTGACGGCGTTGGGGCCACCGCCAAGAGGAGCGTTGGTCTCAAGATCGCCGTTGTTGTTGACGGAGTAGTAGGTGATCTCGTCATTGTTGGAGATGCGTTCCATGATAGGCTTGATCAAAGTGGGGGGAACCAAAATCTCAAGGTATGCCTTCTGGTAGACGTAACCGTTGGAAGGACCCCATCCAAAGACGGGATCAGAGGACTTGGCTCCGTTGACAGCAGGCTGAGAGTTGATGGTGAAAATACCTCTCTGGTTCAAGCTGATCAAATGATCCTTGATTCCCTCAATTTCAGCAGAAATGGGAGAGTCAGACCAAGGCAGAGACTTGAGCTTGCCGCTCAGGTAGCTGACAATCAAGCTTCCAAAGTCGTGCAAAGACTCGGGCTTGCCCCACAGTTCAACCGCCTTGGAAGAGGACTGGCGGAGAAGAACTCCATAGGTCTCAAGGGCTCCGTAGGCAGGAGATCGAGAATCACCCCAACGGCCGTTAGGAAACTCATCCCAATCCTGAGTACGAGTGACATAAGAATGCTTGCGGTTCTTCCAGAAAATGGGACGGACAGTTTCCTCCTTTCTGGTAAGACCGAGAGACTGGCGCCAGGGGAGGGCGGGAGTGTTGACACCACTAGATGGTCGAGAAGACTCAGTAGAGCCAGGCTGGTTGGCAGGCAGAATCTGAAGTCTATCAAGAACCATGACGGTGGCCTTTTCCAGGTTCATGGTGTAGAAGTGCAGATGCTTCACACCAGATTCGAGAATCTTGGTGCACATTTCAGCCACCAACTGGGTACCAACTTCACGGACCTGAACATCATCTCCCTTGATGGGCTCCAGACGCTCCAAGAACTGGGGAGGAATGTTGATTTCGCACCACTTGGCTCTTCGCATGAACGAGTCGTATGTGGAGATGGGCATGATTCCGGGGATGATGGGAACAGTGATGCCAGCCTTTCTGCACTTGGCAACCCAAGTGATGAAGTTGTCCACGTCGTAGAACATCTGGGTGATGACAACAGACGCACCAGCATCAACCTTCTCCTTCAAGTAAACGATCAGTTGGTCAATGTCCTCCTCCTCGGGATGACCTTCGGGGTATCCAGCTACAGCAATGTCAAAGTAGTCCCCGTAGGTGTCCCGAATGTACTTGATAAGATCCTTGGCGTAAGAGAATCCTCCGTCAACAGAAGACCACTTTTCATTGGCGTGAGGAGGGTCACCGCGCAGAGCCAGAATATTTTGGCATCCGGACTTGTAGGCCTCCTGCAGAGCATTCTCGACCATTTCCTTGGGCATACCAGTGCAAGTCAAGTGCATGCATGTCTCTAACCCGAGAATCGACTGGGAAGTAGACACAATCTCACAGGTGAGGTTGGACAGTCTGCCGCCGGCGTTCCAGGTGACATCGATGAAGGCAGGGCCGAGATCATACATTCGGTCCATACGATCATAGAGATTCTGGACACCTTGAGACGTTTTAGGCACAAAAAACTCAAAGGAGTAAGTTGGAGTAGACGTCTCTGGCGACTTGTGCGCCTCTTGCAGCTTTTGTGAGATCTTCATCCTTGAATCAAGCAAAAGATAGTGGTTTGACAGAGAAAGAAGGAGGAAGAAGAAGAGAAGAAGGTGAAAATCTTGTTGGCAAGAACATTTTCATCTGAACGAGAGAAAGGCTTCACGTTGTTGTGTCTCTGGGCTGGCGTGTGCGTATTCTTCGTAAAATGTTATGTAATCCCGCGGCTGTTGTCCAAAACCAACAAAAATCGATTTCAGCCAATGACTCACTTGCCATGAGCCACACAGTCCTAACCCTGGCTTGTGAAGAAGAAGTGTGGCTGTTGATATGACAACGGAGGCTAGAACTTTACAATCGCCACACCACGTGATATTCACGTGTAAATACTATATAAGACTTGAGACTTAGATCCTTGTTCCCCATTAGGCAATTTTCCATGGGCATCATCTCATGTTAACTTTTTTTTTCTGATTAGTTAATCTCCGGATTCTCCGGATTCTCGCCTGGAATAGTAGTGAAGCGCATGATGATATCAGTTTAAATTTCGGTTCTTTTTGCTGCAGGCAGTTTCTGGGGGTGTCATTTGTTCCGCTGGTTGTTCACGTATGGTCTTGTTCTGCCTCGCTACTCTAGAAATTTACTTCTTCATAGAGCTTTTGCTGGTGGGTGTTAGCTTAAAGGTTGGCAGTAGACCTAGATCCTGCACTAAATCGCTTTTATACTCATACATAACAGCGCCTTTATATATACGTCAATAAATCAAAGGGCGAAGCACGACAGACACCATTCGCAAACCTTTATCTTCGTACCATCTCGGCACATATATAGAAGTTTGATCTTTTTTCTCCGTTTAACCTTTCTACTTTCATGATCATCGCAAGGTGCAACTTAAAAGCAAAAGCAAAAACAAAAAACAAACGACTCTAGCTAAAGCAGCGTACATCGCACCGCAACTCTGACGTGACTTCTCTGTTCTTGTCGTATCTGGGTCAGACTGGGGAACTGGAGAGAGTTCTTTTCTTATTGTGAACGCTCTAGAATCGATACTATATCTAAACCCTGAAGAGCACAGCCCATACTAAAACGCTCAAAAAATTTCTTGGAACTCTGATCGAAAATCCTTCCAAACGTGAGAAAGGCAAACCGTTATTGCTACATCATTGTCTCGTCTCACTCTCTCTCCCTTTTCCTTATAAATCACTGGTGGTCCCTTGAATTCTACTTTGTTGATATTTTTTCTCACCTTTTCCCATCTTTCTTACATTTACCATCATAATGACTGCGGGTACCCGATCACTTTCCATCCCGGTGGTTCAGAACAACTCCTCGCCAATCTTCCCTAACGACGCATTTTCTCCAGTTGATGCCTCTTTCAGCATTCCTCAAAATGAAATCATTTCGACAGGAAGCGTCTCAATATCAATTGTTCTAGCAGAGCCCTTCATTTTTCTGCGAGGATGCACACCAAATGAATGTGTTGACCGCCCACCCTCGTTACTGCGAGGCACACTAGTCGTTCGTATTAGTAAAGCGACCAGAATCAAATCAGTCTCTTTAACCTTTAAAGGCATAGCACGCACAGAATGGCCAGAGGGAATCCCGTCGAAACGATCCGAAACTGTGGAGTCCAGCGATGTCTACTCACACACATGGCCGTTCTTTAACGCATCGTTCCCAATGTCGGACGACTCTTCGGGTGCAAGCATGTATCGACCAACAAAGGCAAACCATGCCCATTCACATTCAGTAGATCATTCATATGAGCCTGAAACACCTCCTCAGCCGAGTCCTCAGCTACTTGCGCCTCCACAGGAACGCCGTACCCATTTGAGAACGTCCTCTACCCCGTCAGCCACAGCCGAGTCCACAAGTGGTGTCAGGGCGCTAGCAGGGAGACTTCGCCGTGCAGCATCTCCGTCGCCAAGTCGAGATCCAAAGTTTCACTCTTTCAACCTTCGACCGTCTAGAAGTTCTGCATCAAGAGACGAATCAGTTGAGTTTGAAACACAGGCCAAGGGCTATCGGACTTTTGAGCCGGGTGAGTACCTCTACAACTTTGAGCTTCCGATTCCGCAATCCCTTCCCGAGACGATTGAAAGCACATATGGAAGTGTCAACTACTCATTAGAAGCTACAATCGAGCGTCCAGGATTGTTGAGATCAAACATCACTGGCACTCAAGAAATCATTTTCATTCGCTGCCTCTCTGAGAATAGTGTGGAGGCCAATGAACCTATTGCCATTTCAAAGCCCTGGGAAGACCAGCTTCATTATGACATTGTCATTTCTGGAAAGGCGTTTGCCATAGGTTCCAAGATTCCTATTGCGTTCAAGCTTACTCCATTGGCAAAGGTTCAGCTCCACCGCATTCGTGTCTTCATCACAGAGTCAGCAGAATATTACTGCAATAACAAACAAGTGCATCGGATTGAGCCTGCCAAAAAGTTTCTTTTACAAGAAAAGTTAAGTGAGCATGGCGTCACAGGCAATCTTCTACTTGAGTTTACTGGTGGCGATGAAGTGAATCCTGAGGCTACTTTAAATCTTGAAACTACAATTCCAACAAGCTTTCCAAAAAGAAAGGACACTTTGCATCCATGCTCTACATACGAGAACATTAAAGTCCATCATTGGATCAAGGTCGTGATGCGTATCTCGCGCGCTGACCCCATTCCTACTGCTCCCTATAGGAGAAAGCACTATGAAATCACCATAGACTCGCCTATCCATTTGCTTGATCACCGATGCACAACTACCAACGTTTCACTTCCTCCTTATATTGACCCTGCTTTTCGACAGAGCATGCTTTCCTTCTCCCAGCAGTCTTTAGCACTGCCGACTAATTCTGATCCTGCTTCACGACGTGGTCGGGCCTTATCAGGTCCTGTGTTCTCCCCACCACCGTTTGAAGCCGATGTGTCCCCTCCTCCTGTGTCTCGGTCCTTGTCTCGCACAAGGGTGCCTGATGCCCCTCCAAACTACGAGTCTGCTACACACAATCAGTCAAGCTATGACGAAAGATTTGCTGATTACCAAATGCACAAAGACGATCCTCCTCTTGTCGTCCGTCATCGATCCCGAGCGCCCTTTTCAGTGAGGCTTTCAAGCCCAGCAGCTTCTCTATACAGCGTGAGCACGGACGACTCGGACCATTCTGAAGAATCAAGAGAAACAAGCCAGTTTACGCAGAACTCCAATTTGTCTCTGATCTCTTCAGCCGCAACCTCCTTGCCATCTCAACTCTCGCTCAACTCCAACTTGCTTGCCACTTCCAAACCTGCTGGTAACGGTCCTACTTCTGTTCCAGTTAGATTAGTTCTTCAGCGTAATCCAGGCAGCACTAATTCTGTTGATATTGTCGATCAATCTTCCGATCCTTATGTCGACCCATTATCATCTATCACTGAAGCAGATACCCTCCCCGTCGCGCCACTTAGCTTCAGCGGCCACCATTCGCCTACAGACCGTATGACGCCGGATCACCTTAAATCCAGCATGGCTGCTGCCTATTCCGCAGATCTGGCACCGCTCCTGGGCCAGGCTGACGGGTCACAACAAGCCCTGTACCGCGAAATTGGCATAGTCAGTCGGCGGCCCCGCAGCAATCGAACAAGTTACATAGACACTTCAGCTGATATTGGACTCGTAGCTAGTGATGTTGACGACGACCGGGTCTCTTTAGCGAGTACGCCGTCCTTGTGGATATGACTTTTCGCATGGTGGAAATTTCATACACTTTGCAATTTTTTTTTTTTTTTTTTTTTATTTATCATTTAGTTAACTTATGACCATAATTTGTTTACAAGTCCTCGTGTGTAGCAATTGAGGTGCGCAGGTTCATGAGCGCATGTGCAAGGTCATCTGTAGTCAATGCGATAAAGCCCATGTAGCATTCTGAATGGCTGAAAATGTAAACAAAAATTCACAATAAACAATAGTGCTAGTATCAACTTATAATGAAATAAGCGCGCATGGACCATGTAGACCTATAGATGTATACTATAATCTAACCTTACTTTTAATCATACATCATCATCGAGCTACTGTGACTATTGTGGGTGACATGAGATCCATTTAGTGGCTTGAGGTGTTTAATCAAGGAAAAGAGTAGAATTTCCTGTTGTCCGACTGAACCTTGCTACTAATGGGAGTCATGTCGAGGTGGAAGCTAAGCTCAATTTCAATACTAACACAAGAGAAGATGATTGTATAAACAGTGGGGAACGTACAAAAGGCAGTGCACAGTATGTCATTATAGTGTTCATAAGACCATATCTTATACCAAAAATTAAATTGAGAAGGATTATTGTACTTTTAGGGAGAAACATAACTGATGCCAAAGTCGAACTCTTGGAATTATGAAGTAAGCGCTCTCGCGGTAAAAGATGATTCGTGGGTAATGCTTGATTGGCTATTTGCTGATAATGAGTTCTTAAAAGGTATGCTAATCTATTAGCAAACTCTTAATCAGGGATTTAGTTAGCATGCTAATGCAAAAGCCACATCTATTGTTAGGCCATGGCTCAGGTTCGTAAGTTAGAATCTACTCCAATCTGTACTATAATCCTTGGCCGAGAAGCTTATTGTTGAACTAATCACTTCATTAGCAAGCAATTGATGTTTTGATTTATTTTTTATTCCAGAAATTTTGGTAGTATGATTGCCTTGATTGTAAGATTTCTCATTGTAATGCTCAGAATTTTTGAAGGACTCTTAGCTATTTTGATCCAATCTAGAACATGATTATGAATTAAGAATTGTAATATCTCGCATCACTTTACTAGCTGTAGTTTAATTTTTACGAGAAAATACAGACACTAGAATGAAAATCTCTCAAGTTTGCTCAAAGCCGTCGCTCTCAGCAACATTTACAAGCAGTATCAGATTCAAGTTTATTGTAGCTTGTTCTTCACTTTAACGCGCATTCCATTAGCATTTGAAAGCGAGATATATCAAATTTCTTTGCTTGAACCAGGCTTTTATGAAAAGATCTTGGTTAGGTCCAGGCATTTTATCCAACTTTGACCTAGCACCAAGCTAACTATCAATCCCATCACAATGAGCGAATTTCGCCAAGGCATAAAGAAATAAGACGTTACAAAAAAGACAGGATACAATGTAAACCTAGAAAGAAATCAAAATACATGGGCAAGATTTGCAGCATATTGGTGCTTTTGATACTACTGATCACTGTTTGTCATATATTTCAAAATCACAAAACTTACTTGTAACTCGCAAAAGGTATACTCAAAAAAGTTTTGGCAAGTCCGAAATCAATTTTGGTTTCGGTAATAGGATCCATTTTAATACTCTTCTAGCACAATTTAATGACGGACATAGTTGAAGAAATGAACGTCACTGGTTAACTCCCTTTACCCGTCCTTATTTGTTTGTGACACACCATACTCCTAAACCAGAAAAAGAGCCACTTTGAAGCACACATTTTTAAACCTAGTAAAAGAAAAAGATCTCAATCTTTGAATTCAAGTAATTTTGTTTCATCAAGGGGTTTGAACCGTTGAAAGGTCAACTCCAAACGAACTTTCTCAAGATACAAACTTGATACCAAAACCGTTGAGTAAAAGTGATTATCATTCAGGTGTGCCCATTATTTTCTAATATTAGAAAATGGCTCAATCAAAAAAAAAATGTTGATTGAAACTGTTTATGGTCTTGGTACATGTACCTTTTTTGTAACGCCATCCCATATTGCGCTACAACAGCTCCCTTGATTGTTTCTTATCCTGCTTTGAACAATACCAAAAATTATCCATTCAATTACTATTGTACATGTATCTTAATGTCATCAAACAATTAATACCGTTCTCCCTCTATCTGCCTACTCTCTAAAAATATTAAACAGCTCATCCTTCGTCAACTTGTTATTAGACGCTCCGCCCACAAACTTGCCGCCCTTCTCCACCACTGCTTTTGCCAGCTCCCGTTTCTTATCCTGCAGCTGCATTATCCGCTCCTCCACACTCTCCATCACAATGAACTCGTACACATCCACATCCCGCGTCTGACCCAACCGGTGTACCCGGTCAATGGCCTGCTCGCTGATCATTGGATTCCACCAGGGGTCCACCAGCACAACGCGCGATGCGCACGTCAAGTTAAGTCCCAGGGCGCCGCACTTGAGGGAGCACAAAAGCACTTGGCACTTGGGGTCGCTGCGGAGCGTGTCGAGCGCGGCCTCTCTCTTAGCAGAGGTCATACTGCCGTCATAGCGCGCGTACCTGATCCCTTTAGCTTTGAAGACGGGTTCAATCAAGTTGAGCATGGATGTAAACTGGCTGAAGACAATAGTTTTGCGATCAGGGTCCTTGGCTAGAAGGCCCATGAGCTCGTTGATCTTGGAACTAGACTTGGTGTCCTCGAGGGCTGACTTGACAGAGTCCTTGGTTTTTGTGTCGGTAATACTCAGGCCAGACATGATGTCGGCTAGATCATCTCCACCCGATGGGGAGGATTCTGGTTCAAAGGAGTCTTGGTCTTGCATGTCTGTCACAATCTCACCGTTGGCCAGTGAGATATGGTTGCAAGCCTGACGCAGTCTCAGCAAAAGCAGCAAAGCGCCCAGATAATTCCTCTGCATATCCTGCAGAGCAACAGATACACGTTTTTCCAAATTGGAGTAGAACGACCGCTCAGGATCGCTCAACGTAATGTTCCGTCGATGGATCTTGCGTGCTGGCATCTTGAACTGGCTGCTTTCGCCTAACACCACTTTAGTTCTTCGCAGCATAATGGCACCCAGCACAACATGTAACCTTTTCAATGCCAGATTGCCTTTTCCGGAGCTAATTGGCTTCGAGATTTGTTCCATCCACTTTGCTCTATTGTCAAATGGACCAATTTCAAGGAACCCAATCAATGATTGAAGCTCATCTACCGAGTTCTGAATAGGCGTACCAGTAAGACACCATCGCCTGTTGCTGCGCAGGGCGTAGGCTGCAATTGTTGACTTGGCCTTGTGGTTCTTTATGGTATGTGCTTCGTCCACAATTACGCGCCACCACACCTGCTGGAACAATGGCCCATTAACAGCGTGCTCAGACGCCACTACCTGAAACGTCGTCACAATCACATCATATGTTTTAAAGTCCTTATTGTCCTTGTCACGCTTGGGGCCATGATGAACCATGACGCGTAAACCTGGCGCCTTCTCTCTGATCTCGTTACCCCATTGATGCACGAGCGCCAGGGGTGCAACTACCAGAGTTGTCTTGATAGGAGCGTCCTTTTCGGTAGATGGCTTCATTGGGTTTGACAGAATCAGCGAAATCGACTGAATAGTCTTACCCAATCCCATATCATCGCACAGAAGACCACCTTTGTTACTTAACTTGTCCGATTCTCTCTCCAGGAGAAATCGAAGACCTCTAATCTGATGTGGCAAGAGAGTAACTGTCAGGCCGTCAACTTTTCCGTCGGCAAAAGGAAGTTTCTCTTCTTCTTTCGCATCCTTGTTATCAAAAGTGTCAAAAAGCTCGTTGAGGCTTTCCATAGTCTTTTCCGAAGAGACATAGTCAAAGTCATTGCCCCTACCTATTGACGGATCTTTCTCAAGATTGGCAAGTACACCCACCCCACTCTTTGTTCCCCATTGGCTTTTCGTGATGAACGAGATATCATTCGGAGGGCGAGGTGTGTTAGCTGCTTGTTGCTTGAGTTTGTCCATATCGATCCTCATTCCCCACTGCGCTGATTTAGGATCAATCGGCGCAAACAAGTCCTGTTGGGCCATTTTCATTGCCGAAGCTTTGAATGCGTTCATACCCGAGCTCTGGCTCGCAAACTGCATCGTCGGAATCGGCTTGGTCTCATTGCGAGGCCGAACCAGTCCGGCTGCTTTTCTGGTATTATTGTCGTTCATTATTGGTGTTGTTTTTCCGAACTTGGGCTCATCGCGAAAGAAGGTGTGCTTTGGTTTGGGTGCCACCTTGGGGTCGTTGCTAGTGTCTGTATGTTGTGGTTTGTTTTCTTTTGGCTCATCATTGAAAAATATATGCCTTGGTTTTATCTCTTCCTTTGGTTCGTCTGTAAAAAATATGTGTTTCGGTTTGACTTCTCTTTGAACTGGCGCTTGCTGCAGTGTCTGTTGGCGTTGCAGCTTCTTCTCGTTGATCCGATCAAAGAAGGGTTTGCTAGGTGATGTTGCCGATGGATTTGCGGCGGTTGTGTTCTTTGTATCTTGAGAAGCGCGAGAGATGGAGAGACTGGTGAGCATTGAGGTGATGTCGTCTGCTGCTAGTGGTTTTCGATCTGGTACAGATTTGATTTCCTTCTGTGGATCGGATTGAGCTTGGGTCAAGCTTGATCTGGCTGAATCACTAGGGCGAGTTCCTAGAACCTCTACTATGGCATTATTATCATCATCAGAGTCTGAGTCGCTGCTATCCTGATCTGTATCTGAAGAGTTTGGGGTATGATATTCAGATTCTTGTTCATCATCGCTGTCTAGGATCACACGGCGTCGGGATTGAGTAGAAGCAGTTGACGTAGTTCTTTCTGCATCAACCTGCTGAGCAACGCTCGGTCTAGCTAATCTTGCCATTATAGATATGTTATTCTGTAGACGTTGATGAAGGAAGCGAGAGTGTTGTGAGATGAACCAAGTTTGAGCTTGTATTTACTCGAGTCCCGTTTGGGATGGACTAGTTTCCATAACAACGGCCCTTGCCCTGACAATCTGGTCAATTTTTCAACTAACCACCCAAAAGCCAATCAGTGAGCCTGAGATCTTTTCATCAACCCCCAGGAAAAGCTCAGAACCAGTCTGCAATGAACCACCGATCCAAGCAGATTTTCAGCGGATTCGTTGGCAGGTTTAGACACTCCAAGTGGCTGCATGGCCACGGGTTTGGCCCCAACGTGTTTCTGTTCAGAAACCTGGAGACTGGTCAAGTTCTGTACACCCAGCTGCCCTTTACTCAGGTAAGATTTGATTTGCGTGCCAGGTTGAGAATATAGATCAAAGGCTAACTATAAACAGGGCTACAACATCAAGACGCAGTTTCAGAACCCCAACTGGCAAAATCGACTACCTGACCCCCGACGAGACATTTGGCGCCCGATGGCCGTTGTCCAGCTGCCCGACTACGAGCTGGCAGTGGAGTGCTATGAGAGTCTGGTTACGCTAAGACATCACAGAGACAAATTGCAGAAGGATCTGTCGAATTCGTGGCGAAAACGTAATGAAGACGGCAACATTTGGTTCTCGGGCCAGTATCGTCCCACATATACCCAAGAAGCCGTGGCTGATCTGGCAAGTGTGCTTGAGGGCTTTGAGAGCTCTGCAGTTGTGCACTGGGAGAACCAATGGCGCCGAGGAGACGACAAGCACTGGAGCCCGTTGGTCAAGCACGAGGAACTCCCCAAATACAACCCCAGAGACTCTGTTTCCGTGCTGCGACAGTTAGGATACCGCCATTTCCAGGAGTTTGAGGATGCCCGTGTCGAGGCCAATAGACAACTCCAGAAACTGGCAAACTCTCAACCCGCCGAGCAGGAGCAGCAAAGCCAGCCCACTGCTTAAAAATGGTAACCCAGTCATTGTATATAGTCAATTTATCAAGGTACAGCAGCCATGCAACAATATCAGTGCAAAGAGGAAGCTGCACCATTTAGACTCCGTTAGCGTCCTGCAAGACGAGAATGTTTTATTAAAAAAGTTGTCAAAAGAGGCCATTCTGACGGAATCAATCGTAGCGACGTCATGGAATCATGGGCGTGTTATCTCTCTGGTCTCAACAACCGGTTTATCCTTGATTGAGAGGGCCTTATAAACCCATCTGGCGTAGTTATCTTTGTCGGTCCCTCGTATGATGGTTAGTTTTGAAGTCGGGTACTGATATCTTGCTATTGTAGTGGTCTTGATTTCACCGGAGTACTGGATACCAGTAACTAGTTCATTCCTCCAATTGTAATTTAATTAATTAAATAATACAACGCAGCCAATCCTCTAATCAAGACCCTCTCAGGGTCCTTCTATCCGGCCTCGCTTCCGCTATATATAACTGTTTTTACAGCGCTGTGGTTGTATTATTATGTAGAGCATCACTCTAAGGCAGAGTTATTCCGGAGCAGGTTAGGGCGGGTTCTGTGCTGACAGTAATTACCTTGAGACTGAAATGTACGCTGCTAAGCCAATTGGGACAATTACAACCGGTTAGTGATGGTGGCGACAAAACAAAAAAAAAAAAAATCAAAAAAAAGACAGCCATCACACAGGCCCTGTTGCGATGGCATGTATATTTTCTTTTTTTTGTTGGTGTTCTTGGGCAAGGGCAGTTCTCCATGTTTCTTAGCGCACAAAAACTGAAATTTGTATGCGAGGGAGTTTTTATACACGAAATTTCTCTCTTTTTTCTCTGGTTCTAACTCAACTTCTCCTTCTTCTTATTTTTTACTTTTTTTTTTTTTTTTTTTAATAAAAAAATCTCTCAGATTTTGGTTCTTCTTCTTCTTCTCTTCATTCAGTTCTTCTACGTGGCTTCGTTTTATATATATCAACTCTTCAACGTCGAGCGATTCTTGATCCTCGACTCATCTAGTCGATCTACTCGTAATTTTTTTTTTGTTGAGACCCAATAAGCCCACCACAAACCAATGTTTTCCCTCGGGGCCTCTACAGACTACCAGCACAGCCCAGAAGAAGAGTCCGCTTCTTCTTCTACTCATAACGGTCAATCCGGACAATCTCTCAAATCTCATACAGACAGTTTCACGTCTATTCACGCCCTGGTCGAAAGCGACGACCGATCAGACCTTCCCAACAATGGCATACTAGCATTTTTCAACCCTGACAGCATGGACCACAACATATCTCTAAGGAATCAGGTCGAAACGATTGACTTTGCGCAGGATCTCAACCTTGATATGCTGGACGGCTCGGACTTGTTCTTAAATCAAGGACTCATGGATGTTACTCCAATCGACTACTCATCTACCCCGACCTCCACCTCATCTTCTCCTCCCGCAAGATCAAATAACAGAGCAAGTCCTACCGGCTCGCAAAGATCTTCTTTCTGCCTGTCAAAGAACCCCTCGTCTACGTCTATTGCCAACCAAGCACACCAAGCCACTGAAAAGAAGCCTTCAGAAGCTTTGGCCAACTACCAATTCGGTAGAGAACTCGCAACAGGCGATGCAGTCCTCCCTGATCAGCCATCAACCTCTGTACAATCGGACTCCTCACAACCCCCGTCATATATGCCCGATTTTAACCCCGACGACTGGAATGATACTAGCAATCTCAAGTTTAAACTCCAAATCCAAGACATTCCTGCTAAATCTAGAGTTGAAACACAGATCAAGGTCGTTATGAACTTTTACCCACCGCCATCCGAAACAATTGTTCATCTCCCAGCTGACACAATCTCCAAGCCAAAACTCCAGCTCCGTACTCCATTTACCCCCATTCCATCAGCTCTCTCTATTGACACAATCGTTGTCTGCGAGAGTGATCCCTCCCGTCATATCAATATATGCCAGGGCTGTCTGAAGCGAGAACGCAAGCGAGCCTTCCGAAAAAAGGTTCGCTTGCCTATCGAAGAGGCTCATTGGCGGGAAGACAAGGAAAAGCGAGCTATTGTTTTCAACTGCCGAGAAGTTATGGACTTTGGCCCTCTGGCTAATATCGAAGTAGATGGCAAGACTGTGCAAAGCAGGCAGATTGAATTGCCTATGCGTATGGCCTGCTACTGTCGCCATCACAACGAGAAAGCAGGCTTCCGTGCTCTTTTTGTCGTGCGTGACTACCAGGGCAAAGTCGTTGCTCGTGGATCTACGAGTTCTATTATCATTACTGATGATCACAAGGCAACAAGTCAAAAGGCTAGTATCGGCATGAAGCGACCTAGTGAAGGTGTCGATGAGGATCCTTCTCCCAGCCCTGAAGTCGACCCCCCACGCAAGCGTAAGCAAGCATCTAGGGCCCCTTCATTTGTGTCACATACTCGCCCCGCCTACAAATCAGCTACCACTACCGCCAATCCCTCTCCTAGGTTTTCCCCTGTTGCTACTCCTAGCTTTATGCAGTCCCCTCTGTCACCCCAGCCAAATGGATATAAGCGGACTTCTTCTCTAGACAACTTGAGCTTGCTCATGAGTCGCCCTGTCAGCGCTGCTCTATCTCCAAGAGACTCCCCTAGCCATGTCTTGTCTCCTCCAACTCAATCTGTTGATGAGAGGCTGTACCAAGAGAATATCCCGGCAATCCAGCGGATTATTCCGGGATCTGGTTCCATTCGAGGAGGAATCGAAGTGACATTGTTGGGATCTGGTTTCACTGGTACTTTAGTGCCCAAGTTTGGAGAAAACAAGTCGTCAACCAATCATTGCTGGAACAGTACCACCATTGTGACTCTTCTCCCTCCGTCTAGAATTGAGGGTCCTGTGGTGGTTACCTTTGACGGATTCACCATGCCTGTTCCCCAGGTTTTCACATACTTTGATGATACCGACCATCAATTGATCGAACTTGCCTTGCAGGTTGTTGGTTTGAAGATGAACGGTCGCTTGGAAGACGCTCGCGATATTGCTCGCCGCATTGTCAAGAGCACCACTGCATTTGATGATGCCAGCGTTCAGCAACTCCAGAACTCTGCAGGCTCTTCTCGTCGGGCTACGAACTTGCCGTTGGATCATTTGGAGAATCTTCTTCTCAAGTGCTTGGACCTGATTGATTCTTTTACTTCTAATTACACTCCTAATTGGCAGCATCCCACTTCAGAGGGTCAAACCATGTTGCACCTGGCTGCTTGCTTGGGCCTGAACCGATTTGCAGCTGCTTTGTTGGAACGGGGTAGCAGGTTGGATGTTCAGGACAAGAGTGGCTACACTCCATTGCATTTCGCTGGTCTCCACCAAAACGAGACCCTGATTGCATTATTCTTGTACCATGGTGCCAATCCCCAGCAGCATACTTACACTGGTGAGACGTACCTGCAGCTGAAGGACAAGTGTTCTAGTGTCCCAATCTCTCAAGCTTCGTACATTTTCAACGGGAGTTTGGATTCCGAGTCAGAGTCTGACTATGAGGAAGAAGAAGCTCATCCCGATGATGTCAGAATCACCAAGAGCCACAGGTTGATGGCGTACTTGGAGTCGTGGCGGGACGTAGCTGGGTTCAGGAAATCGGCCCTGCCGCCCATTCATGAAGGAGATACCTCACCCACACAGAGTAAAAACCTGTGGGACTTGATGTACCCCAACACTGGCAACCTGCTGTATGAAACCGACGATGACGCATGTACTGTTACCAGCATTAGCACGGTACAAGCGCCACCAAGGTACGAGGAAATTTTCCCAGCTGGCTCGTCGTCAAACGCAGACTTTTCGGGTGCTGCCCTGGATGACGAAAAGCCCGAAGTCGTGGTGACTGAGACGGAGAGGGTGGTTCAGCCTGTTGTACCTTCTGAGGAGGAAGTGCTTGAGGCATGGAAGAACAAGCGCAAGAAGATCCAAAACGACCGCATGTTCTTGTACTTCTGGCTGCCTGTGTTTATCTTTATCTTGGTCTGGGTGTCTATGAAGGCAGTGGCCATGTTTGACACTATGGATGCAACGGGTGCGTTGCGGGAGAAGGTGAATGGTCTGTTCAAGGGGCTGGTGCGGTCTACTGCAAACAAGCTGGCTGAGCCGGGCTTGAGTAACGCACCTCCAACGACGGCACCAAGGATAGTGGAGGTTGGAGATGAGTTTTGATTTTGATTTTTAGTTTTCTTGTCATTTTGTTTATACTGTTTTTTGTTTGAGTATTTTGTGTTCTTGGTTATTCTTTTCTCTACTTTATTATTCTTAATACGCTTTATTCCTTTGGCCTTTATAAAACTGAATAAATTTGATGATAGATAAGACTCAAACCTTTAATCCTACAGCCTTCAGACGTAGCCGCCGCGCTACCTCTTCCAGAGTGTACATTTTCAGAGTCTCGATGTAAAGACAGATAAATAGGTATATTTACAAATACAGTACGTTATGGTCATATCACACCTTCAATCTCTACAACACCTCAGCCATCTGGCCCGACTCAGCAGGTTTCTCTGTTGCTTCTTCTTCTGCACCTTCTGTTTCCAACATGCTATGCTTCTTGTGCCGTTTCTGGGAATGCTCGAACTGGGCTTGATCCGATTCCAAGATGTCGTCAAGTTGATCTTGTAGTTGCCCTTCTGAAGCAGTAGGGGTACTTGAATCAGAGTCATCGTGCTTCCGTTTCTTTTGCTTCTTTTTCTTACTGCTGCCGCCGCTGGCCGCTTCTCGGGCCTTGCGGGCCAGCGCCTTGAACGTCTCGTTCTGCTGTTTCGAGTACGCTCTTGCGTCTTCAAACGTTTTCTTTCCTGCCTGTGCTTGTGCCTGTGCCCCCTGCTGTTGCTGATTTGATGGTGCCAGGTGCATCTGCTGCTCTTCCCAGAGCCGCAGCTCTTTGCCCAATTCCCTCATCGACCGCGGTCGGAGAGCGTCGCAGTTTGCGTTCCAGATGTTGATCCACTCGGACTCGCGGCGCACGAGCTCGCTGTGGGTCCCTGTGGTAGCGAGCCCGAGCTTGGCCAGTCGTGCCTTGAGATCCTTGAGCTTGAGATTGGTCGTCCCTGGCTTGGGTAGCTTCTTGGGCGGCGTTGTGGGGGATGCAGATGCAGATAAGGAGTAGGTGGGTTGCGGAAGGTCGCGATGCTGGGTGGAGGAGGTAGTGGAGGAGGAAGATGCGAGTGAGGCGGTGGATTTAATAGAGCGGGCAGCGGCTTGGCGGCGCGGAGGTGGTTTGTTAAGGCACTCGACGAGGTGGAAGGTTTCAATGTCGGTGACGCTGAATAGTTCAGAACAGATCGGGCAAGCTGCCATCTCACCTTTACTACTCTTGCTACTACTCCTGCTTTTCTCTGTCTCTTCTCTCTGTTCTGCCGTACTCGCCTTCCCGTTTATCGTCGTGCTCGGTTGTGCTACCTGATCTGCTTCTGGAGCAGGCTCCGGTTCTTCCTTTCTCGGCCTCAAGATCTCGACCAGTTTCTGTCTCAACCCCGTGAAAGCCTCAATCGCCATCTCCAGCTCCCTATTCTTTCTCAGCTGCGACTCGCTGCCCGCCTTCAAGCACATGGGGCACCGCGCGTCCGCCGTGAACTGACGGCGGATGCACAGGCTGCAAAACGTGCGCGAGCAGCACGCCGTCATCATGGGCGCGCGCGCAAAGTCCTTACATATGTAGCACCGCATGGCCTGATCCACGTCCTTCAGCTCGGGGACCTGCGATCCGAGCCAGTCTGACGGGTCGCTGACGGCGCTGTGGGCGTCTGGATCGAGAGGCTTGAATGGGTTGCTGGTTGAGGTGGTGGAGGTGTGCAGGTGTGCTAGGGGCGGTGAGGGTCGGTCGTGGGGCGGGACACGAGACCCGGCGGGTATTGAGCGTGCAAACTTGTCCATTTGAAGGAATGCTGACTTGAGCTGGAACAGTTTGCTCGTCGTCAATAGAAATGGTGAAGGGTATCAAAGTAGAGAGATTGTTTTTTATTTTTTTTCTGACGCATTTTTTCGCGCGCCGTGGTCACGTTGTCCACATCAGGAAACTCATTTTATTTCAGCTCATAAAACGCGACTGACTCCCCGACCTTTAACTTGAGATTAATTTGATAAATAGTAAAACCATGGAAGTATATAAACAAGAAGAATAAGAATAAAAAGATGTATATGTATTAAAAAGCTTCAGCACCATGTAAACACCGGCGGCTTGCTAGTCACCGTTTGCAGTCTCTCCACAATCACTCTTTGTGATGCCTGTGACCCTTCAGCTATCGAGAATCCCACATTATTCACCAGGCTCTGTCTATTAGATGTCGGCCCACTTGGAACTGACATCGCACGTCTCGAAGTGTCGGTACTGCCACGCTGGTTCCTTTGCTGCTCCAGGGGATCGGCGTCGCTAATGAGCTCGTCAAACATGTTCTGAGACCGGCCAGCGCTGGCATCGCTTGCCTCCAGAGCCCTGTACTTGGCCTCAAGACTCAGCGAACTGCCACGTCCACGTTTCGGCAGTTTAGGTGCTACCAAATTAGACGGCTGGGCAGGGGATCCGGTCGCAGACGTAGATTGGGGCGGTTTGTTGTGAGCTGGATCTTGTGGGATCTCTGGAAAGCTGCGGATATCGTCTGGCTCCTCGTCGTGGTAACTATGAATGCCGTCCTGGTTGCCATCGCTAGGCCGCCACATTGGCGTTTCCATGGCGCTGGACATGTTGTTGTTGACATAAGGAACATGAACAGGGACATCCATCTCGTCGTCCCATACCATGACACGAGTGCGGCGCACCAGCTCTAATGGACCCTGCTCCGCAGTTTTCAAGGTCTCGACCACGTTAAACGCCTGGCCTTTCATGACGGCCCATTGCTTCTTCCACATGCGCTCTTGGAACTCGCTGTCCTGACTGAAAAGGTGTCGGAACACGATCGTGGACTCTTCCCACCACTCCTGGGAGCACAGCATGGGTAAAAAGTGTTCTCGGGTACTCTGCGAAAATGGCTGACCAATGATGGACGACGGCAGGAACAGCCAGCCAAATGGATATGAGCGCCACTCATCGGGGTGTTTCCAGGGGAAAGCCAGTCCAGAGTCAATGGCTCCAATTTTGAGTCTGGGAATCTTGGTAACCCTTGTTTGATCGTCAATCAAATCCTCGGTTGTCACTGTTTCCCACTCAACGTTGATCATCCAATTGTCAAGACCGCGGTCCGTGTTTCGCATGATGTAATCCAAAATTACCAGCTTTTCCAGCTCCTCACGGAACTGCTGCAGCACCTCTGGAGTCCATGTGAATATAGGCTCTCCATTCGCATCCATACGGATTTGAGTTGGTTGGGGCCGGTTTGGATCAGGCAGCGGGTACTTTTTCAAAAAAACGTCGGCTTGTTCGTAGCCATGCAGAAATAGCTGGAAACTCCCAACCTTGTTTGGCAGTATGCCGCCTTTGTGGTATCGTCGGCGGTCGAAAAATCTGTAGTAAAAGGACGTTGAAGACAAGTGAACAATATCAGTAAACGGTACAATATGCGTTAAAAGCTGTCTGTCCAACAGACTTGCTGCCGATTCGCAAATATAACCGTTGTTGGGCACCAAGCAAGGTCGACCAAAGAAACACGGAAACAAGTTTCGGTGCAGCCATTTCGCCCACTTTGGCGAGAGCGGGCCATAAGGTTCTTCGTCTTTGGGTTTGAACACACCTACCATTTTGCCAGTCGGGTCGTACATGAAATACGATCCGGAGCTGCCTTGGGAAATGAGCTTGGGCGCGATGCCAGCATCAATGGCCTCGACCGCTGAATCCACAATTGCATCAAACTGCGCTTGGGAAACAGGGCCAGTGGCCGCACAGCCTTCTGCCGGCAGCTGGAACGATGAGAGGCTTGGCAAACCTTTAAACACAGAGTAGTAGATCTGGTTGAGGTGAGGCGTATCATGCAGCAGCCGGATGCCCCGGCCATTTTTTATTTGCTGGAATTTGTCGCGAATGTCCTTGACGATTTTGTCCACAGAGTCGTTGATGGCTTTGAAAGACATGACCGACCGTGAGCGAGGTAATGTCGGTGGAGTGAGTTGTGGAGCTTCATCTGCTAGAGGAAAGTATCCACTTCTTTGTCGACTTTTTCGCGCCCGGTTTGTAGCAGCAGCACGGTCCACAAACGGGCCCAGTGTGTCATTGTCCTCCTCTTCGTCTAGTTCTGCTATTTCGGGGACCTCTGAAATAGCAAATTGCGGAACACCGGGGTGTGCTTGTAGTCCTGGTGTGCCCTTAGGCGAGACTACAATTTCCAGGCCGTCAGTAGAGCTGGCCATGGGGTCCGTCCCAGCTTTGAAGTCTCCTGGGAGAGGCGTTGAGCCCAATTCAATGGAGTTTGTTTGTCTGGCAGTCCTCAGGAAGTCAGCTTCGTCTTGGTCCATTTGGACAAGCTCGCTGAACCCGGTAGAGGACGTCTCTGTGGAGGTTGGTTCCGACGTTTTTGAGATGCTTTGAGAAGAAGATTAAAGGAGAGTTACAGACTCTCCCGAGATGCCGAAGGGTGGTTTTAATTGTGCTTGGTCAGTGTTGTGTAGAGAGTAAGAAGGAAACGAGATGGGACCATTGGAAAACAGAACGTGAGATTTACGGTTGGACGTTGAACAAGGAACCAAAAGTATTAATAAAAAATATTAATATATTGTAGAGAAACTATAAAAATGAAATCAAATGAGCCTTGGAATAAATAAAAGGGCACTGTCAAGTGCGGATGAGGGGTGGACCTGGGCAGAGAATGGTCTGTTCATGATGTAGGAAAGAGAAATCAGAAGACGCCTAAGCTTGGAGTGTCGCATTGGTAGCAACGGACCACGAACTTGCTGATAGTAGACCATTTCATGCCAATGATGAGAACAAAACAAAGAAAATGAAAGCTCGCCGACAGCGAGAGCAGCATGGATGACATGAAGCTGAAAAGAAAGGTCATGGTCACTGCGAGAGCTCGTGTCACCCACAGGTCTTTCCCCAGACCCAGCTCCTCATGCAGAACATTGACAATCCTCATTAGTAACGGGTCCTGCGAAAAGGCATAACTAAACATATCGCCGCTCTCATTGTTGCTGTAGTATGGAGTCGCTTCTAGCATGTCCTTGAGGTACCGAATGGCTGGGATTTTGACGAGATCGGGGAAGGGCTTGTACTTGACCAGGATCCAACTCAGCAGACGGAATATCAGTAGAGGCGTGAGTACCAGACACAAAGCGTGAATGAGGCGTTGGTGAAACGGTATTGGCTCGGTGTTTTCGTGATCATGAGCGTGTGGCAGGTCATTCGGCGGAGGTTGGATAACGTGGATATTGGTTTCTGGGCGTCCAGCGGGCTCACGCGTTGGGGCCTCTGCAGCACGTATCATGCCCTGCGGTGGTTACAAAGACTGTCCAGCTGTCGAGGTTGCAATTAATCAGTCTACCACTGGCCAGTGCAAAAAAAATTAAAAGTGAAGGTCGTTTGATCTGGGGAGATTTTCGAGAAGCGACACAATATGCGTGGTGAGCGGGTCTCGCGCAGGATGGCTGGACACTCAGCGACAGCGAGTTTTTGTATGGGTAAATTACTCTGATTCAAATACCTTGCAGTGTTTGCATTTTATAAAATGAACGGAAGTCCAGGACTATTTAATAAAAGGCGAGAAAGCCAGGAGTCCTTGAAACCTGGTATGGAGAGTTTAGTATTGTGCGAGGTGGAAGAGAGAAGATAACAAAGGAAAGTGGCTAGTTGGCTTGTCTCACTCCGAACACATCAGAAGGGGACACATGCTACAACTGGAAAACTCTGTTCGCTAAACTTTGATCGACCCTTAGACCGGTTTGCAGTACAAGGATTGTAGTTTACGGTGCCTTTGATGGCGCATTTGGTCTGTTTGGCGTTGCCAATCGCAGAGTTTGATCGTCTGGGACCCTTGCTAAGACCCTGATGAGCCAAACTATTTGGGATCTACGAAGATAACTAACCTTATACCATCTATCACTGAAATAAGATACGATGAAGAGATTTTAAACTCGATATCATTGAAAGATCTGGAAATGTAGACATTGCACAGAATGTGATTTGGTCTGGAATTGAAATATCTGAAATGTCCGAATATCTTGAACATAAGATCTCGAATTAACTGACATAACTACACAACTCTTTTCTCTGACCGACCTCAATAAACCTCACATCTCAATGTACAATCTGCATACAATTACAGCTTCGTCACCTTCATAATCTTCAAGATGATTGTATTCCTTTTGCCATGGCTCTCGACAGAACCTTCAGCATCGCCATGTTGAGCTTAACCAGCCATCTTAGTCCGGGTAAACCCTAAAACTTTTCAGCCCTAACTCCCCTCTCAAATGTAGCCCACCCTTGGATTGCCATATAAATATCTTTAAAATTTTTTTTCTTCTCCCAACTGATTCTTTCCTTCTCAGTCAACTGTTATTACAGTAAACGGTTTAAAAGGTATGATTTCATTAGTTTACTTGCAATGAAGGCTTCTCTATTTCTGTATGATGATCTGAACATTCTTCTTTTCCTTGTCTTATCGACTATGACGATACGGTGTGTGCCCTGGGGCTCTGGCTTGGACTCTGTCCAAGGCATCCCTATTTGTGGGCTTTACTAGCCAGTATTTTAATTTGCCTGACTCAAATAGAAGAGCACTTCTTTGCTTTTGATTGTTTTCCATGTGAAGAAGCGTTACTAACTCGTGCTTAAAGTCTTAGAATGTCTTTGTAGTTGCTGAGATACTCTTGTTGGATGCTCTTTATGGTGAGTCTCTTCATATGTTTTATGAATTGATCAGTGGATAGTTAAGTGATGAAAACAAGATAAACATTCGCAGTTTCCTCGGTAGTGTGCACATGAACCCATTCTAGCATACCAGTGACCGCCTCATCCTTCCTTGGATGTCTGATTTTATCTATTCACTGATCAAAATACTGTATTGTCACAGTCGTTTTCTTCAGAGCTCGAACTAACTCGATAATAGACTTTCATTTGAAACTCATAATGCATTTAATATATTAATTTTTGTCTTGAATTATTTTGTAAATTACTGCTTAATGTATGGTTTGAGACCCTGGAGTCGACGGCCAGCCTCTTCCAGTAGATGATTGTCCTTGCACACTGCGAATCGGAGGTAGTTCTCTGCAATCTTCTGGTTCTCCTTGGAGTAAAACTCAGTCGGCGGGATCGCAACCACGCCAAACTCCTTGATCAGCCAGTACGCCAGCTTAAAGTCCTTGGGCCGATCAGCAACATCCTCAGGGAACTCATAATTCTCAGGCAACTGCACTTTGGCAAGATTGACCAGCAGGAAATACCCGCCGTCGGGAACTGTGTAAGGCAGGCCCAAGTCGTCCCAGATCTTGGTGAAAATGGCGTACTTTTCTTTGAACGCCTCGATCTGGTCAGCGTAGTACGAGTTGGTCTCGGCCTGGATGAAAGCGCTGGCCGTGGCGTGCTGTAGCGGAGTGTTCACGGTGAACACAATCCGAGTATGCGCGGCGGCGACGTGCTTGATGAGCCCAGGGTCGCCGATCAACCAGCCCACACGCCAGCCCGTGGCACTGAACGTCTTGCCCGCCGACCCCACCGTCAGCGTCAGCCGCGCGACCTCAGGCGACACCGACGCAATCCGGTTGAACTGCGTGTAGTGCAACCGGTCGTAAACCTCGTCCGACAAGATCACAATATTGTGCTTGACGGCCAGGGCGCCGATCTGCGCCAGCTCGGCTTCGGACAGAATTTTGCCGACGGGGTTGTGAGGCGTGTTGAGCACAATCATCTTGGTCCGAGGGGTGATGGCGGCTTCGAGCTCGCGAAAGTCGATGGTCCACTCGCTTGCGGTGCAGATGCGGGCGTGATCGTCCTTGGGCGGGTGCATGGGCACGCACTTGATGACACCGCCGGGCAGCTTGATGTTGGAAATGTACTGGTCAAAGAAGGGCTCGAACAGAATGACCTCGTCTCCATCGTCCAGAAACGCCGTGAACGCGGCGTACATGCCCTCATTGGCGCCGGCTGTAACCACGATCTCCGTATCTGGATCTATCTCTCTGCCAAAGAACGGCGAGTAACTCTTTGCCAGCGCCTGTTTCAGCACTGGGAGCCCCCGCGTTGGTGCGTACTGATTAAGCATGGCCTCGTCCAATGCTTTCTTAGCAGCTTCAATTGCAAACGCCGGCGGCGAGTACGAAAAGAACCCCTGGCCGAGGTTGACCACTTTCTTACCAGAAGAGGCTTCGACGGAAGCGGCAGCTTCGTTGATGATGCTCCAAACGTCTTTAACCTGGCCAGACACGTGCGAGGAAGGGCTGGGGAGCGGCCGTTGCTGGCGCTGGGGGAGGTGGCTAAAGTAGCGGGGCTTAAGCCAAGGAGCAACAGAGACGCCTCCTCGGGCACGGACGAGCAGTCGACCAGGACCTTGGGCAAAGCGGGCGATTGTCATAGCTGGGGCTTGTTTCTGGAGATTGAAAACTGGGGTTGATTAGGTTTCGTGTGAAAAAAAAAGTCAATTGAAAAAAAACAGGGCTCTATTCGTAGATCAATTAAGACTGGCGACGACTTGACTCAACTATGATGGAGAAATAACAAAGCAGATCAGAGAAGGTAGAGAAAAAGTCTTGAATTCGCTCACACGAGAGATGATGACATTTTACGCTATAGAAATAGAAATAGATCTGAGGCTCGCGATGTTAGGGTTCTCCGCCGACCGGAGGTGTGGGGGTTCTTCGACCATGATCATGGGCATTACGGAGGACACAATATATAAATAATAAATCTTGTTTGGTTCTTTATATCAGAGAAAGAGGAGGGGGGGACAAGAGATCATAGATATAGATAATAGACTAGGGTTTTCGCCGAGGGGAAAGTACATTGGGCTACTCCATGAACGCGCCGCCTGCGATACACAAGTTGCGCGGCGTGAATTGGACCTTGTACACTGGCGTTTTTTTCGTATTGTACACTGCGAGATGGTCCAGCGTGGCTGCGATCTCTTTCTTTTTGCGGCCGTCCAGTTGGTCCATCTTGGCTTTGTCAGCCGCGCGTTTGGCATTGCTGTTGCTAGACCCAGTAGCATCCCCGTTAGTTGTGGTCGAGGTACCATTGACCGCCGCACTACTGCCGCCGCCGCTGGTGCTGGTGCTGCTGCCGTTGGCCACGTTGTAAACCTCAGAGGGTTCAGCGCCATCGTCACCCGTATTTTTGCGCACGTCCCACACTCGCACCGTGTTGTCAGACCCGGCTGACACCAGCACCGAGCCTTCCTGTGAAAACGCAAGCGAGTAGATTGAACACTTGCCGTGGCCCTTCATCGTTTTGAGGCGGTTGCCCGAGCCCAGATCAAACACATGGATCAGGCTGTCCTCGCCAGCACTTGCCAGCCATCGGCCGTCTGGCGAGATCGCAGTGCAGGTGACGGGGCCCGTGTGGCCTGGGAACACGCGTACACAGGAGCCCTTGCTGATATCCCACATGCGGCAGGTCTTGTCGGACGAGCCTGTTACGAGGTACGTACCGTTGGGGTGCCAGCTGAGGGTGTCGACGTCGCTTTGGTGACCTGCGAATATGCGGAGTGGATAGATGTGGTCGCAGCTCCACAGCCGCGCGGTTTGGTCATGCGAGGCCGTTGCAAAGTAATGGCCAAATGGATTAAATTTGACGTCCCACACGGGGTGATTGTGTCCTTTGTAAGATACTAGACTGGTAAAGGTATCCATAGACCATAGCCGCACAGTTTTATCCTCTGATGACGATAAAAGGGACCGGTTGTCTGGACTGAACGACAGCCCGTAGACAGATCCTGAGTGCCCTATTAACCGTTTCGACGTGGTAGGAACGTCCTCCCTCAAAATGCCTTCTAGTTTTTCGCCCTTCAAACTCCAGATCTTGATAAAGCTATCTGCAAATGCGCCCGCGACCAACGTTGAATCATTTGAAAACTCAATCGAGTTAAGGTCGTCATGACTGTTGTGAAAGGTGTACATGCAAACACTTGGCAGCGAGGCCTGGGCCGGCCCTATTTTTATCCTGTTTTGAGCGTCAGTAACAGCCTGGACCTCTGCCAGAATGTCGGCGGTTTTGTATTGAGGAAGCGGGAGGATGGATCGGAGCGGGGAGTCGGCTTCCTTTTCATTGAGCTTGTGGAATTCTGCAACCATGGATGGGTGCTCAGTCTTGCCGTCTTCTTGCTTGTTGTCATTGTCATAGCGCTCCAGTACCATTTCAACGTCCTTTTCAAATTCGGGGTCCAAAGGCAGCTTGCCGAGTTTGACCGGCTGCGAGTTGAACGTATCGAGTTCTGTTTGCGTGTCAATTAGACCTGGCAAACCCTCTTCAGCGTCTACGACAATCTCGTGGTCAAATCGGCTGGGGCGGACCGTCGTGATGTTGGCTTTAATGTATTGGTTGATGATTCGAATAATAATAGATCCGCCGCTTTCCTCAATCTCATGCAAAAAGTAAACCAAAAGATCAAACGTCGTGCGCGACACCTTGATCGAGTACTTGTTAAACTTGAACGCCTTGGCCAGCTCGTTATCCGTTAAATGCGAGGGCAGCGACACCATGGCCAGTTTCTGCAGATCCTGCGTGTGGAGTACACTGTGGCTCGGCGCGAACTCCTCAAAGAACGCCTTGGCCTGTGCCGGCATGCCCTTCACAATCAGATCGAGATACAAATGCACAAACACCGGGTAAAGCACCCGCCGCAGCTCAGGCTTGTACAGATCCAGCGAGTTCTCGGTCCATTCGCTCAGCGCAAGGTACGCGCGCCAGTTGATCTCGTGCTTGCTGTCATTACGGTCCTTTGACGTGCTGCCGTGTGAGTCACCCACAGGAATAGAGCCAGTTGTGATTGCGGGGCTCTCAGTTGATGCATAATCGGGCTCATTCAGGTTGGAGCCTGGTGGTTTAGAGCTCTCTATTCTAAATTCGGCCTCTGTCCGGCTGAAACCTCTTCGCCTAAGGTAGTCTAGCACGAACTTTGTGGTGTCTATGCTTGTTGAACTCGTCGCCGCCGAATGCGAGCTCGATACAGATCCTGATTGATTGTACTGACCATTCGTCGACATCGTGTCTGGCGGCTCCTACTTTTGTGAATGAATATAAATAGAGATGAATGAAAGCACAATGCAGCGACGCGAGAGTATAGATATTAGAGGCGAACGACGCGTGAATTGGGGTAGAGAGGCCGGTAGAGTGTCAGGGTGTCGTGATGGGGAATTTCAAGGGTTGAGGTGGAACTGAAAAAAGTCACAAAATTTCGCGAGCCATAAATTTGGGTGTGCTTACATAAGACAGTATATTTATATGTATAGTATGGGAGTCTACGAAGAAGCAGCGGAACGAGTCGACCGGGTATTTTTCTTAGCGGCCTCGGCCTCCTTCTCGGCCTCAATCTCAGTGACAAAGGTGTTGAGCGTATCAGCATCCAGGACCTAGTTTTGTTAGAAATTTCAAAAAAAAAATGTTCATGTAGGAACATACCTCAGCAGGGGCACCAGGAGCGAGAACCATGATCTCAATGTTCTTTGCACCGGTTTGAACGACCTCCAGTAAACTCTTGACGGTCAGCTTAATGGCCTTTTCTCTGGGCATGTTGTCTTCGTAGCTCTTTTCTAGCAGCTCTCGCACGGTTTTGCTGTTTTTGCCAATGGCGTTTGCCTTCCAGGCTGAGAAGATACCCGAGGGCTCGGTTTGGTAGAGCTTGGGCTCCTTGTCGTTTGGATCAAAGCCCACGAGGAACGTCGACACGCCAAACGGTCTGACACCACCGCTCTGCGTGTACCGTTGCTGGACCTTGGCAATGTAGCGGGTCATGTACTCAATGGACGCGGGGTCCTCCATGGTCAGCTTGTGCGACTGGGCTTCAGTGCGCGCCTTGTCAATGAGAATGCGGGCGTCGGCGTTGAGACCGGCAAATGCCAGGTAGATGTGGTCATCGATCTGGTTGATTTTGCTGGGTGTTGTGCGGGTGTCCTGGAGTTTGAGGGCGCTGCGCTTCTCGCAGCCCAGAATCACAACGTCGGCACCCTTGACGCCCACAGCGCAGGTACCACGCTTGACGGCCTCTGAGGCGTACGAGACCTCTGAATTGCTAGTTAGAATTGATGTGGCGATTGCATCTGTGACTTACGAAAGATCTGTCCATCGGGACTGTGGATGTTAGCAAAGTGGCAAAGAGGTGTACTCGACAATGGAAATGAAAAATTGAGCAAAACTAGTGGACATACCTGAAAACTGAAAGCGCTCTATCGTATCCGCTCATGGTTATGTATTGTTTGAAGAAAGGCGAGGAATTGGATGAATGTAGTGTGAATCAAGCGTGGGTTGAGGTGGTGGAGGCTTGACCAGAAGATCAAAAAGCACAGGTCACGTGTTTGGTCAATAAAAAGTTTTGTTCCTTCTGAAATTTACAAAGGACATGGAACAAACCATGAGTGGTGATCCGGCTGGAGATCTAGCCAAAGACAACTTGGCCAAAGCAGAGACCGATGGCAAAGCCAAGGTCAAAAAGGGCAAAGGCGGTGGCAGCAACAAACCAGTTGCACACCGTGATATCTACGCCCGCCTGTCGTATCTCTACCAGACTGCTCAGCACCTGTCTCAGCACAGTGATCTCGAGCCCTTGGGCCGCATGTACGCGCACAACATGAAGGCAATTGCCAAGAAGAGCGTTCTCCGAGTGTATGTATTTCTCTATGGTCTACTATTGGTTGTTGTGCTTGGCTAACAAAAAGTGCGAGATCGCCGCATGTAAAACGAAACCTTTGCAAAGCCTGCTCACGGGTCCAGGTCGCTGGGTTTACGTCGACCACTCGGGTTGAGAATACAAGCAAAGCGCAAGCGCCACATAACGACGTGCTGGTTGTGACGTGCGTGTGTGGGAAAGCGAAGCGGTTCCCTGTGGGCAAGAACCTCGGTTACACGCTGTGGTGCGATCGTGACGACGTGGCGGCGTAGGTTGGAAACCCCCCCTGTGGTAGAATTTAGGTCAGAGGTGGTAGTAGTGGGGAGGGTGGTGCTATAAGGGGTGGCAAAGTGGTCGTGTGAGTGGCCAAACAAACCGGCGATTCTCGTCCAGTCGCGAGTCGTTGAGGCAGCACGAGTGAGTGAATGTCACACGCATCACTATGTGGAGATACTACTACACAACAAATTTTTTTGTTCTTTTTTCTTGGTATCAATAAATTTTAGTTTCCTCTATTGTTTGTCTTATTGTTCCTTCCCTTGGATTTCCTTCTTGTAAGCCTTATCAGTGGCGATATCTGCTATCATTCACCGCTTTGCAATCATGAGCGACCCTGAGGTCTTGAAAGGTAGGAACACACACCCAGTATTATTTTTTTTTGTTGGGAGTTGAGGCGTAAGCCTCATCCAGGGTTTGACGCTGACACGATGATGTTGATGTAGAGTATTTTACTGAGTCTGCCGTGCTGGACTACCTGTCCTCGCCCGAGACCAGTCCCCGCATGTCCGAGACCTTTGGCACGTCGTCCGTCGAGACCAGTCCAAGGTTGACGTCTGCCGACGAGAAATATAGCCACCACGTGCGGTCGTCTTCGACCAGCTCCATGGGCTCTGTTGACTCGGACTCCCATATTCCCTTTGACCGGCTGACCGTGTTGGATCTGCTGGACCCGCTGGCGATGGGCACCCACATCACCAAGAAACTGAACACGACGGTGAGAAAAAGAGGCACAGAGATCAAGAGCATGGCCCTGCGTCAAAGGGATCGCGTGCTCAAGGGTAGGGAGGACGACATCGAGCGGCTGCGCGTGTCTGTACTTAAGCGTGTCGGCGTGCTGGAGCAGCGCCTCAGCAGCGCGCGTGTAGTGTCAACCACAGAGAAACTGGCCTTTAGCTTGAGTTTGCTTAACGTGTTCTTTGCGGGTTACCTGATCGGCCGGTGCCCCAAGTACTTTCACACGTTTTACACTGTCGAGCTGGCGCTGCTGCTGCCGATCCGCTTGTACACTTACCGCAAAAAGGACTACCATTACTTCCTAGCCGACCTGTGCTACTTTGTGAACGCTTTGTGCATGCTTTATATCTGGGTGTTGCCTGGTTCTGCCCCGCTGTTTGTTAGCTGCTACGCGCTCTCGTTTGGCACGCTGTCCTGGGCCGTCATCACCTGGCGCAACTCGCTGGTGCTGCACTCAATTGAAAAGACCACTTCTTCGTTTATCCATATCCTGCCGCCTGCGGTGTTCCATGTCATTACGCACGGCTTGGATCCCGAGTACAAGAGCGCGCGGTTCCCAGGATCGGTTGTGCACGAGCGATGGCGCGTCGTGCACGGCATTGGCTGGGCATCGCTGACATACCTTGTGTGGCAGTCTCTTTACCACTACTTCATCACGGTTAAGCGCAAGGACAAGATCAAAGCCGGTTTGCGGTCCACCAGTTTTGAGCACCTCAGGCGGTCTTACGGCCGCGCGCCCATTGGTAAATTTGTCAACAGCTTGCCTGAGCCGTTCCCCGTCGTTGCGTTTACTTTGATCCAGTACGGGTACCAAGTTGCGACGATGTCGTTGTGTCCGTTGTTTTATTCGAACGAGTGGCTGTCAGCTTTGTTTGTGACATTTATCTTTTTTTGGGCATCGCTCAATGGGGCAACGTATTACATTGACATCTTTGGGAAGCGGTTCCAGAAAGAATTGATCAAGCTGCAGGCCGAGGTCGAGCAGTGGAAGGCCGCAGGGCAAATGGTCGATCCTGATCATACGCCCGCTGAGCCTGCCTCCAGCGAGACTCTACAGACCGAGCCCGACCACCATGAAGACGAGCCCAACCGTGGCCAACCCAAGAGTGACGACGCGGTCCAACCGGAAACCCCCAAATCAAGCGAGCCAAAAGACGCAGACCACTAGGAAAACCATAATTCTCCTATTCTTTTTATTATCAAGGCTGGCCAGAAGACGATGAGCCCCAGAGTGACAAGCCAAAGACGCAGACGCAGACGCAGACCGCAAAGGACTAGCTAGTAAACACTGTTCCTTAAATTTATAATTATTTTATTCTTAATTTTTTTTGTTGTTAGTTTCTATGAATGATGAGTTTAATTCCAACTTTGTACGTTTTTTTTTACACAGACTTATATGCATATACACAGCCGCATCATTTTTTTGACATGTACAGTAGTATCATTATTTTGACGCTTCACGGATCACAGACTCACTCGTAGATCACAGCCGGGGCAGTCAAGAAGCTATCAGTCATCACCACTCCATACGCCAGCAACCCCACAAACGTCACCAAATTAAACACCATACTCAACCCATGCACCATTCCAAACCTCTTATTCAACACCCCCATCTCCTCCGACACCGGCTCCTCCCTACACAACCTTCCATCCTTCACCTCCTGCTGTTTCCGCGCCTGCATCGTCTGTCTTGCCAAGGGCCCCAAAACCACACAATTCGCCACCGCCCCCAGCGTCGCCGCGCCCAGCGTCACAAAGTGGGCCGTGGCACTGGACTCAGCCGTGGTGCCCATGACTGGCGGGGTGAGAAGCAGGGTGATGGAGGCGAGGGATTGGAAGGCAAAGTAAGGGGGGAAGATGCGGGCTTGGAGGGCTGAGAAGTGGGTGAAAGGGAGGGTTTTGAAGGCGACGATGCCGCTGAAGAAGGACTGGTAGGAGGTTGAACCGAAGAGAGCTGAGTAGAGGAGGACGTGGTAGGGTGCTACCGTTGAAAGGGTTGAAATGAGGGGCATTTTTGTTCTTTTTTTTTTCTGTTTGGCAAGGCCTGTGTAGTAGAGTAATCAATTGGTTTGGATTGCTTTGTAGTTTTTTGTTGTTGTGGTTTGCGGTTGTGGTGGGTGTTAGGGGAGGTAATTATGGGGAAGAAGTTTTTGAGTTTTGAAAGAAAAAAGGTGATTTTGTGGGTTTAATTATCTATATGGGCTGACTCGGTGTAGGCATACAACACAAAAACCTCGGGGATTGCTATATGCGAAGAGATAGGGCATTGAACAAAATGCGCAGGGCCGAACAAACTTGTCAAACGCCTTCTGATTGAGCTTTGAACCTGTTATGTTATCAAAGGCCATTTTTTTTTCAATTGAGATAGTGACAGTCAAAGGCCTTCAAAATCAAGCAAGATCAGTGCTTCAATTGGATCAGGTTGGTCTTGCATTCGTATAGGTCTACTGGTCAATTAAGCACTAGCTACCGAACTAAAAAAAGATTGTTAATGGCTTGATTTCGCATCTTGTGACAGGTTTGGATGGATCTTAGTAGTTCTTGGGTATACTTATAGCTAGCTAGCTAGTGCGCGCCATGGTAGCTAGTGATGGTTCTTCATACTTTGCAATTGTACCTGTCGATGGATTCTTGCTAGGTCATCACAAACATAAAACCCTGTCTCTTCTATATAGGCCTATATAGGAATTGAGACCAGACCATGAGCCTCCTACGCTTTTGGCGTTTCTATTAATTAATGTCCTTCCATACCTGCCAAGTTGACTGTTGCACTCCCTTAATTCGTGTCCCTTCATTTCACAATTTCATGAGCCCTTATGTTTTATATAATCCTCGTATACAATGAAAACCAGCAATATCCCTGCATTCTGTCCATATCGTGGGTCGACCTCTCGTATACATTAATGCCCAGGGCCGATATAACTATATCTTTCTACATTTGTGGTGTATACGCGTATAGATAGACCGAATTGATATCGTGTTTTTATAAAGCGTGTTTATATTGTGTTTTAGTACATACATGGCTGCCAATATTGCAATTGCAATTGCAATTTAATTGGTTTTTTTTAGCAGGTCTCTGGGTCAGTCCACAGTCTGGTGGATGGTCCACAACCCTTCATAGCGGTATGACCTTGTTTGACAATCAAAATTGTACTGTAGCTAGCGTGTTATTACTGTCTTTATACTTTTGTGGTCCATACTTTATTTAGGCTATCACGTCGACATAACTAGTTCAGAGGTTGTCTCGGTTTAACAATTTTGTCATTTATAAATAGGCCTATAGCTATAGATAGATAGATAGATCTAGAGGCTAAGCATTCTAACTTTCATTCTCTATAATAGAAAAACGTTTTCAAGCATGTCGGCCACGTTATAACTACACTTAATTTCTAAACACTGGAATCTCTCATATATACACATATATAGCCTATAGATATCTGAACGCGTATTCAATTATCAGCAGAATGTTTGCGTATAGTAGTTGGGGTATGCATGTATATACTCGCGATATCCTAGCTAGATTCCAGCCAGTGGTTACCATATTAACCTTAAATCAGAACCCTATATATCTGCCATCTTAATACTATACCATTTGAAGACAACGGCACCCTTTTATGCTATAATATTGAGCAGCACATTAATGGTTTTCTTAATTAGAATATTTGAATTGATGAATTTCATATAAAGAATTAATATAATGAAGATCAAAGAATGGACTATTTTCATTGATGCTTAATAGAACAAAGCATTTCTATGCATAGATATGTACATATGAAAAACAGATCTAAGCTCGAAAATTAAAAACTATACGCAATATTTTATATATAGTCCTACAGTATACATAGCAAGGGCCTACATTTAGGTCGATGACAATGTATATTAATATTGACAAATAGGCATGGGGCTGCTGCCTACTTGTTTACGCGCGCGCACGCCACAGTCCGACATGTTCCGTCGACCCAGCTATCCAGTAGATCTGTGTTATATACACCTTGGCGTTTGTGCCATCATGAAAAAGTAGATGGCCCATCCACTATATACCTACTACATCTTGGTCCACACATAACGGCCCCACAAAGCAGGGCCACACTTATATTGGCCTATATAGGACTAGCTATAGGTCAGGTCCACATTAATTGTAAATTTTCCATCCATCGATCAATTTTGATATCCAACTGTTTGAGTGATACATCAGTCTGTAGGTATACGGCCGATAGAAATTTATATAGTTAAGGTGCACACGTTTGAAAGGCTGATGGACCCACATACCAAAAAACGCGTGTCTTGTATACAACATATATAACTATATAAGCATGAAAATGAAAATGGAAGTATACACTACGTGCACTGGAATTCTGATCAGAGCTCGGATTGACCAGATCTTGGAATCTGGAAAATATGTGAAAAGACCCAAAAAAAAAAAAAAAAAAAAATTATAGAAACTTTAGTATGAAGTATGAATTGAGAGTATACTCTACAATATTATTTTGAAGGCAGGATATCAATTGATCATTGATTAATTAAAATGGAAGCAATGCAAATTACAAAAGCTGGGTAGGGTGAAGTGTGCCTTGATGCCTCCTGGACTATATATGTTCCCCTTGACTATGCTCCCCTTGACAATATTAACAAATTGAAATGTCCCTTTCTTTGAACGGTTGGCGCGCATACATGTCTTCATATGACAGCTTATAATATGACAGACTCGCCCCTTTACTTGGATTAAATATAACGGTCTGGTCTGTTGACTGAAATTTCTCCTGTCTACATATATTAGAATCTACGTGCATACTTTTTTTTTTTTTTAATTTGGCACGCGTGTGTTTGCTCTGTTGTAGGTAGTGTGTATTTTAGTCTCCTGTGTTTGCTATAACTGTGGTAGGGGTGACCACTGTTTTACGGACCAATTACAATAATGCCTATGCCTCCTTACAACCATCCTTATTAGTAGACCGCCCTATAGCTAGTCTCATTGACCAAGTTAGATCATGGCCATATATAATCAAAAACCCTTTGGTCCTCCTTGATGATGATCATTGTAGCCTAAGGCAGACACATCTAAAAATAAACCATACCCATACATATATATATAATATGAAATGCAAAATGAGGTCAATCTCTGATATATATGCCTACAATGTAGTTGTGTTTTAAATGTCCTACAACAGCTACATAAAGTATATACTCTCAGCACCCAAGGCTTTAATGATATCTCAACCATATGGATAATCAATTGCCATATTATTAATAATATGCTTGATGTTGTTAATAGAAGTCAAGATATGTTGGACCTCTGTCATTAATGTCAATCTGCTGCTGTTCCATTCTTCATTGTAATACCTGATCACGAAATTTTAAGTATTTCCTTCATTCTGTACGCGTGCGGTCCATTCATTTCATTCTAGCTACTGTACGGTGGTCCATGTCATTTTTTTTTTTTTTT
>JAJMHO010000135.1:0-47589 GCA_030566085.1 Geotrichum histeridarum
AAAAAAAAAAAAAAAAAAAAAAAAAAAAAAAAATTAAAAATTTCACTCAGAAACAATCTAAAAGCATCATCCTCTTACATGTTCTCTGTCATGGGCAGTAACTGCTGTCTTTTTTCCTTTCTTTCCCTCCTCTCTCCCTTTCTTCTTTTTCTTCTCTCTCATCACCTCCATATCCAACCACCAACGCCATAATCTGTAGAGGTTAAGCTGGTCTCGACGCCTACGACTTGCTTCATAGAACAAACAAACATAAAGACCACCAGCTGCAGCATTCTCTCACTCACCACAAAAGCATCTACCTACGCCCTTGCTGCACAGCTCACCCCGTATCAATCTCTCTTGACGTAGACTTGACACCCAGACTATTCCTCGCCCTTCGAAGCATTCATAATGCCTTGCTGTTAACAAACCCCCATTCATCCAGTTCAATTTGCCCGCTCAGCTTTCATAATCTTGTTTCTCTGCAATCTGCCCATCTGAAACACCAAAGCTAATTTTATTAATCTCCCCTCCAGCGAATTACAAATTAATACAACTCTCATTCTAAATGACCACACAACACATATTCCAGCCTCCTCCGTCGCCCCCGTCGAGATCTCCTCCTACTTCACTGGCCCCTCAAGAGCTGTTCATCATGAGCTCTTACTGTTCGGCTGCTGCTCTGGTTTGTGCCAGCCCTGGCGACGCCTCAAGCACACAACTGCCCAGTAATCAAACCCAGTCCGTTTCCCCTTCAAACGCCCTCCCGCCCCCATCCAACCTCTCTCTTCCCCAACGCTCCATCACCTCTCGCCGCTTAAAAAACGCTAAAAACCTATCTCTGAACGTGCCGTCTCTCTCGCAAATGTCGGGGCTTTCGCTCAGCACCCCGACGGGGGGCATGCATGGTCTGCAAACCGCCCCAATACGTGCATCCTCAAAATTGGATTTCGCTCCTCCACCTACCAGCATTCCTCCCTCATTTCGTAATCCGAGCCACAACTCGAGCGCGTCCACCCATAAGCAAAAAAAACTGTGTGCCAGCTTGGACCTAGGCTTTGAGCCCTCCCATCTGCCCACGTCGTCCAAGTCAAAATCCCTGGACTCTACTGCATCTCCCCAGCTCCCTTACTACACAGCTCCTAAACAGCCGCATCCCCAGCCTACCCCAGGCCTCTCTCGCTCGCTCTCAATCAAAATCCCTGACTCGCCCAAGAAAGCCACCACATCATCAGAAAATACGAATACCACCACCTTCGCTTTTACAAACAATGACGACACCAGAGAGTCTTGCCCTTCTTATTTGCATTCATCTTCAATCACGCCCTCGGACAGAGTGGTCCTAGTAAGTAATAACGCCATGTTGCCGTTCACAGAGTGCATGGAAACAGCGGTAAACGCATACCCTGACGGTCCACTCGCAATCGACGACAACATTTTCCTGTATTCTGAGCCCACAAGAGAAGAAGCTGAACAGTTTGATGTTATCATCAATGTTGCCCGCGAGGTCAAAAATCCATTTGAATCCTCTGCTACTATCAGCTGCGACCCTGAATCATACCGGTCGAGGGGCTACTCTACTCTTTCTGAGTCTTTGAACTCGGAATTCTCGTCTTCTTTACCTTCTTCTCCTCCTTCGTCTGTAGATTCTAGCAGCGATATCATCATTATGCCTCCCGCTGGCCCCGTCAACAAGTCACCTGAGGCCTGGCCCCCGATCTCATCAGCACCTATTTCGCCTGCCTCGAAACGACCCGAGTATATTAGTGTCCCCTGGGAGCATACCTCAAAACTGACGTCTGACCTTGAGTGGCTGACGGCGCTGATGGCTGAGCGAGCCGCCGAGGGCAAGCGCATTCTAGTGCATTGCCAGTGCGGTGTCTCGCGATCTGCATCTTTGATTGTAGCCTACGCAATGCGCCAAAATCGGTGGGGTCTGCACCAGGCGTACTCATGGGTCAAGGAAAAGTCGCCAGCCATCTCCCCCAACATGACACTTATTTACCAGCTCATGGAGTGGGGCACGATGCTCAACATTCCGAGTGCATTCAACGAAGACGACGAAGACGCAGACCTTGCGGGATTGGAGCAGAGCACGGGCACGGGCACGATTGAGCCGGTACCGGCATTTCCACGGACAACAGGTTGAAAGAAAAAAAATTCATGCTAGTATGTTGATTGTATGTTTTGTTATTGTACAGTTATCTTCTTTTTTTCGTTCCATTCATTTATTCTGTCTCATTCTTTATTTTATTTTTTTATTATAGCTCTTTTATATATTATTTATTTATTCCTTTTTTTGTGTACTCGAATTAGACCTACGTCCAGGAGCTCATATAGGACTACCTGGTTTGAGTTTTTGCTTTTTTGGAGATGAGGTACTGACTGTCAGGGGGTTGATTTGTGTGCCTGAAAATTTTGGGCTATCTTTCATCTAGTGCAGAATGCAAGAACAAAATAAAACCGCCAATCCCATAGAACTGTTCTAAGGGCCATGGCACCCAACACATATGTAGATATTATAAAACCAACCACCGTATTGAACTGTGCTTGCATCAGAGCCAATATTTCGATACGCTTGGGGGGAAAACAATTAATTCAAATCTAGCTAAAACTATAAAATGAGACTCTCTTGACTACGTCGGCCAGCAGTCCCATACACCATACGCGGAAAGGGGGGTAAAAAAAAGAAAGAGTGAAAGGAAGGAAGGAATCAGAAGAGATGATATGCGAACTGAGGTTTATTGAGTGCCCAACTCCTTTGCAATTGTATCAAATTCTTGAGTAGCAGCAGAGCCGTTGTTCTTCAAGTGATTGGCCTGGGTCTCGTTCTGTTCCAGGCTCAGATCTTTCAGCAGAGTCGACGCCTTGACTATTTGGGGCGGGGCGAGGGCCGGGTCTATTGATTCTGCACTAGCTCCGTTGCCGTTGCCAGTGCCGTTGGTGTCGTCATCGCCGCCTTGGCCGTCCTCGAAACTGCCGTCGAGCTCGTCTTCTTCATACTCCACATCCTCATCGTCATCGTCCTCTTCGTCTTCCTCTTCGTACTGGTCCGCGGAATCATATTCATCCACTGCATCTTCATCATAGTCCACATCATCTTCGTCGTCGTCATAATCGTCGTCATCCTCCTCCGCATCGCCATAGCCCATGGCGTCTTCCGAGCTGTCATGCTCGTCGTCATCGTCGTCGTCGGCGTTACCACCGCCGTTGTGCAGGGCGGCAGGTGCGGTTGCCGCGCCAGCCTGTCCGCCAACTGGCCCACTGCGCACTGGAGACGCTGCCAGCTCCGCAGAGCCGAACGTAGAAGCCCTAGTATCCTTTCTGCGAGGCGATCGCGCCATGTCGATCTTCTTGTTGCCGCCGCTGACGCCATCGTACGCACGCCCGCTGCCGCTGCCGCCCTCAGCGCTGTCTTCATCTGTCTCCCACTCACTCAAGTCAGCAATAGGTTCTCGCCAAAAATTTAAATCTGTATACGTCTCTTCACCCCGGAACGACGATTCTAGCGTCGGGAAGAAGTGGTCCACCAAGTCTGCAATGTGCACGTATGAGCTCTTGTAGCCAGCCAGCTCCAGCAGCTCCATGTGCACGTCACCCAACGAGTTGATGGTAAAAATGCGGCTCGACGGCACGCCGACCGAACGGTACGACAAGGCGTCAGTAATACGGTTGCCGAACCCGGCAAAGAACGGCGTCTCCTCTACTTCTCCATACAAATTCTTGATGTCACGCAAGCACGCCATTTTGAAGACCTCAGGCTTCTTCATAATGACCTCGCGACGCAGCGCTGCCATGGTTCTGTCAGGCGACAAAATCACAGGGCCATCCGGCAGCTTAAACCCGTTCTGGTCAATGCCCTGTAAGTATGACCTAGTAGAGTCAGCCTGCCCAACGGATCGCGCCGTCAAATACATGACATTGTATCCGTTGAACGCAATATCTGTAAAAAGTTTGCCAACACCAGGGTGAGTCCAGTCTCTTCCAATCATGGCCAGCACATGTCCCAGTGCATCTGACTTGGTGATAGTTCCGTCGATATCTGAAATCACAATGGGCACGTCATGCTTCCAGTAAAAGATCTTTGCACAGCACACCGCCTTGTTTACGCTGAACGAGATTTCGTTAGCTCCAGGTTTAAGATTCAGCATTTTCAACTGGTCGGATGTCAACCGCAGTGTTTTAGCGTAGCTCTTTTCTCCCTCCTGCGGCTCAACTCCTGTTGTCTCGCCTCCTGCGACTGTTGTGGACCCCGTCATCGGGAACGTTGAGCTTTTAGAGGACTCCATCAGCTCTGCTGACGAAGAAGTTGGCGGTCGCACATAGAGGTCATCAGAAGTATACCCCGCTTCATCATTAGTACCAAAAATTTTCAAGTTGCCCTGTTCATCTTTTGTCAGAAGCTGTTCCAGGTTATCTTCGCCAAACTCTTCTATTAAGATCTTGCGAACAACCTCTTCTGACTGCTGAAAGTCTGCCTCTTCCGACTTGTAGCCCGTCATATCCAAGACCACATCGCCGTTATCGGTCACTTTGGAGGGAATATTGATATCAGTAAGTTTGCGAGAGACCAAAAGTGCACGCTCGAGGATTTGTTCTCTTGTCATTAGCTGGGGGCTAGTAGGGTGGTGAGCCAGCCTGGGGAACGAGTCGGCCCATTCGGTGTGCGCTGATCCATACGGTGATCTTGGCGGGGGTGTGGAAGGCGACTCGCCATCCAGAAGCATGTCATCTCTAGGTTCAGGCGATGCAGACCGACTGCGTCCTTTCTCCAAGTCCAAAAAATCTGGTTCTGGAAACGTAGGTGACTCAGAACCTCTCGGTGAGGCAGAGGGAGAGATGACTGGAGATGTCAGCAAATCAGATGGGACCAGGCCTTCTGTCTCAAAGACAAAGAACGCTTCTCCGCCCTCTCCAAGTTTCATGGGTAAATTGATCTTTTCTCCATTCACGATGAGGTCCACCTAAAGAGAGGTTAGCAGCCAAGCAGATTTCATGCAATCCTACCTACCTTCTTTTGGGAAGGGCGTAATAGCGAAAACTTGCCAAACCTGATATGGAACGGGGAACACGAAAGATCACCTGGATAGTTAGCAAAAGTCTAGTGGCAAGAGGAAACCCGTACCATTTTCTTGCTCGACGACAATCACATCAATGGCACCGCTTAATGTGGCGGGGTTGATGGAGTTCCATGTCTTGGAAACCGAGCCAATCGCTCGCCCAACGTACTGCATTTTAGAGTTGGAGCGGTTAAGCCGTGAGTGCTAGCTAGACGCAAGTAGTAGTATCTAAATACAAATGATGAACGACGACACCAAGGTCAATGCTAGAATGCTGATGAATGGTTTGGCTAGAAATGAAAAAAGAGACTGATAAAAATGCGGGTGGAGAAGAAAAAGAAGAAGAAGAAGAGAAAAAAGTTGTTGAGAAAAGAGAAATTCAAGCTGTGAGGAAGCCTCTCTTGAACTCAACACCAGAGAACAGTAGCACATGAAAAACAGGTCATGTGATGAGCGGCTCAAGGCCGACGGAATCACAAACCAGAACACCGGCACACCTTGGCACACCTGTTCGGTCCAAGTTTTGCACGTTCTTGACTTGGAATAGAGCTAGACTTCGTGTGATTTCAACAACGACTTTTTTGCAAGATTTGGTGCTGGTGGTTCAGTTTTTGTGAACCAGCTTCAAGGTGGAGAAGTTAGTGGGGAGGCCAAGCAGTCCGTATCGAGAACAGTTAGGTTAGTGTCTCTTGATGCTCCATGAGAATATGACCGTTCTCAGCTGGTATAAACTGCCAATACTTGAAAATGTCTTGGGACATGAACTCATGGCCGGTACATGTGCAAGTGCTGGTCCGGCCGACAGAACACTCGGACACTACGATTAAGGTGTGTGGGCCAACATCGCATCGAGAGAGGTGGCTGCTAAATAATAACGTTGAAGTTAAGCTTTTACTCCCAGAACCTACAGATATTGCAACTCACTCTTAATCCCAATTTTGCCACCACCATCGCCAATCTGGTACCCGTCAACAGCGTAAACGTCAACAGCGTAAACGCCCAAGTCGAACTTAAACGGGCTCGGTCCTTGTTCAAGCCGTATAGATCACGTGCCATTTATGACTACATTGTTATTAATCATGTGTAATACAGTGAATTGCCCTAGCCCAGAACGTTACAATCATTATGTAATATTCAAAATTTTTCACTATTTTCTTGCCAATTTTTCAATCTTCGCTCAAACTCTCCTTTCGTCTTTCTCTTCCTCTTGTTTGCACCTTCTTCTCTTGTCCTTAACACTCCTCTAATTCTTATGAATCTATTTTAATCTTCTCTTAATACCCCCTACTTCATTCTGCATTTCTCTCTCTCTCATTTACCCCCCATAAAATTTGGACGTTGCTACTTTGATCTGATCAACTACCTTCGTCCTTTGCGCGTGCATTTATTGTAACTACAATAGATTTCAAATTTCCTTAATCTGTCTTTGACAAGTTACTGTTTCTCTTCTTCTGCCGCACGAGAAATCACATTGTCCTCAGAAAGACGTTGATTTTGGACTGTCCAAATAGAGCTTTTTATTATCAATACATATCGGATTCCTGTCCTAACGGATAAACAGGAATTTATCCAACGTGCATAGTGGTATTGCAAGTGCCACTCTTATAATTTCGTGCTCCCTGTCGAGCTGGCCTCTCCCCTCATACACAAATGCCCACTGCTACGAGTATACCTTTTCGACCTTCAATAGGTTTGGCCCCTACCATGGGGCTGAAACGGAAGCGCGATACAGAATGCTACAGTGAAGAAGATAGCATAGTCATGGAGAAGCCCATGAAGAAGAAAGCTACACTCAAACAGGAAGTCTTTGGGCAAAATATGTTCAAATCCTATGTAAAAAGTGCTTTAGATGAATTGGAAAAGGTAGGCGGCCCTTCCTTCCTCGTCATTTTGGACTTTTACTAACTGTTTGAAATAGCAAAACTCTGATCCTATCGATACTCTTGCCTCTCGACTGGGCTTCCACGCCGGCCCTGAGGCCCTAACGCCTGGCCAGCAGATTCTTATTCTCAAGGCCCTCACAATCGAAATCGGCAGATTAGATCAACCTGCCTGTAACTCTTTGATCAGCGCAATCCTGCAGATCAAGTGGACGAGGCAAGGAACTGAATACCAAAACGTTTATGCTCGACTTTTGTGCGTCCTTGTGTCAGGTATTCCTCGATGGTATAGCAATGTGATGAAGAAATTAGTATCTGAGTTCACCCGCTCTGATACTGATATTCACCACTCTGTGTTGAAGTCTATCTTAAGCATGATGCCCACCTCCACAACGACACTTCCAGATATTTTCAAGAAGAATTACCCTCATAAAAGTGAGCCTACTAAGCAGATACTGAGCTATATTACAAATTTGCTTGCTGTCGTAGAATATGCACCCGAAGTCAGAACTGCTGTTTGGGGACTCATCATGGAGAAAACAGTCGAACTAGACGTTGAATTACAAGAAGAGTTCGACGATGATGAGAATGACGGTGAAGATGACTTGGAACAAAACTCAGATGATGAGGACGAGGATGAGGAGCCAAGCAAAGAAGCCTCGCCAGGCATCACTGCTTCTCTGGGTCAAATTGCTGAAGCGATGGGTGGAGACTCAGATGAAGAAGATGATGACGATGATGTATCTGAAATTTCTGAGTATGACGTTGAAGACATTGCTATGAGCGCATCTACTGTTCGAGGCAAGCTTGATTCCGTCATGAGCCTTTTGCTCAACTACCTAGACAACTGCTTTAGCCAGTCTGAAATCGAGTCCGGTGATGGCCAAATGCTGTTTGTGACGCTTCAAAATCTTTTCAAGACTTACATTCTGTCTACATACCGCACGAGATCAGTGCAATATCTTCTCTTCTGGGCGAGCCACGCAAATCCGCTCTTGATGGACGCATTCTTGGCTTCTCTACTGGAAACTGCTCTCTCGCCTAGCGAAGACATGGAAAAGAGACTCAAGGCCATGCAGTACATTTCCTCATTCATTGCTCGTGCCAAGGGACTTTCCAAAACACAAATCGTGTTTGTCATTTCTATCCTTGCAAGCTGGCTTGACAGGTACGTTGAAGTGCGCGAGAACGAAGTGGACTGCATTCCTGGCGGCATGGGCCGCTTCCGCCTCTTCTACTCTGTTACTCAAACTATCATGTACATTTTCTGTTTCCGACACGCCATGCTCCGCAAAGAAGCAAGCGGTCACCCTGGCCAAGATGAGTTGGACGAGGCTAAAGCCAAGGTTCAGTCATCGGTGGACTCAGACTGGGAATGTGATCTAGACAAGCTTTTTCGCAGACTGATCATTACCAAGTTTAATCCGCTCAGATACTGTCGCAGAACGGTGGTTGCCATGTTTGCGCAAATCGCACGCAAGGAGGATCTGGTCTACTGTTTTACTATCATGGAGCAAAACAGACTGGGCAAGCGCATCACCAGCGATAACAGCAACAGCGGCAATGCTTCTGGTCAACAGACATTGTCAGTCCAATCTGGTGGCGGTCTCGTTGTGGGCGACATTTTGTGGCGCAAGAATTCGGACTTTGTGATGCTGGATGCGTACTTCCCCTTTGACCCGTTGAACCTGCCACAGTGCAAGGAGAGAATCCAAACTTTGTACTTGGAGTGGGCAGATGTCGCTGACGACTCGGATAGCGCCAGCGAGGACTATGACGAGGACGAGGACGATGAGGAGGATGATAGCGATGACGATGACGATGGCGAGGAAGTCGTCTTCGTAGAGCTCCATTAAAAGTTTTCTTTTTCTTTTTATTATTTGTTTGTTTTTCTACATCATTTTGTTTTATTCATTCCATGTAATGGTTTTAAAAGTTTTTGCTTTCTTCAATTCTACTTTTCTTTCAACATGAACTACATTATCACTCTTATATGTGAATCAATTCTGTAAGATAAGTTCTATTATACAATAACATTCCAACCGACTAAAATCTAGTTGAATATAATAATTAAACAAACTTCTGTTTTTTATAAACAGGCCCTGGCGGCGAGTTCGTGTTTTGGCGTTGCTGTTTCTGCTGGTTGCTCTTCTCCAGCTGTTTTTCATCATGAATCAGTTTCTGCAACTTATTTTCTTCCTCTGATGGCTTCGATCCGTGCTCCTCTTTCCAGCGTTTGCGGAAATCCTCTGCCTCCGTATCGTACCGCCTCGTTTTTTCGCGGTACTGCTCGGTTTTCTTGTTGTTGACCTCTTTGATATTCTTGGTCTTTTTCAGGTACGGCTCCTTCTCCTCGTCCGGCAGCTCGCGCCACATCTTGCCCAGCGCGGCTCGCACGTCGTTGCGCGCGGCCTTGGCGTTGGGGTCGTTGAGCTCGCGCTGCTTCAAAGTGTCGCACTCCTTGCGGCACTTGTCCCAGAAATCCTTTTGGAAAATCAAGAAAGGGTTGGCACCAGACCGTTCTGGTTTGATGGGGCGCTCGCCCAGTTCCTTGATCATGTCTGTACGCATTCGCTCGTTGTCGATAGACTGCCGATCTTCCTTTAAACGCTTGAGTTTGGCCTCAACACTATTTTCATCTGGTGTACGCTTAGTACTAGGCTGGCTCGGCACCATGGGATAATGCAAAGCGTCCATAGCTGTCGGCGCAATAAGAGATGAGACCTGTAAAGGCTGCTGTGGGGGTTCCGCACTCAGCGTTTTAGGAGTTCCACCTAGAGATGACGAAGGAGTGACGTGACTAGACATATTGGAGTGTTGCTGCTGCTGCATTCTGGCGTTGTTTTGATTCAAGTAGTCTTTCGTGGGGCAGAGCATGTGAGGAATTGCAATAGATCCAATCATGCTTGTCAACACTTCACTTGCTGCTTTCAGTCCGGAGAGGTATGCTCCATGTACAGTTCCAGGATGGCTACGACAAGTAGCTTCGCCAGCAAAGAACAGAGATTCACCGATGGGTCGAGCTAATAGATCGTAATCGGCACCTGTAGCCTCGACTCCAAGGTACGAAAACGACCCACGAGCATACCGATCGACCTGCCAACGAGTAACTATTGATTCAACCAGTCTTACTTCACGGACATCATGGTATACACACTCCAAAGACTTGAGAGCAGCTTCCACAATATACTCATCAGTATCACTAGCGGCTTTCTTAGCAGCAGCACCTGCAATGAAACCAACCAAACAGGGTTTACCAACAGATTTAGTCATGTTGTGGAACGAGTAAACAAATCCTCGAGTGTTTTTGTAGCTTCCCTGATCGTAACGGTTCTTGCCTTCATGAAACTGAGCCACCGAAATCATATCTCGGTCTTCTTCCCAAAAAGATCGTTCAAACACGAGACAGACTTTATTGGTGACACCAAAGCCAAGTCTTTCAATGCTATCTGACTTCCATTTCGGAAGATCTGGAATGAACTGAATACTTCGATCTTTGAGAACACCCAAAGGAACAGTAACAACGACGCAGTCAGCCTTGATTTGCTCTTCGTTCTCCAATATGATCTCAGCACCGTTATTCGAGTACTCTACCACGCTGGCACAAGACTTGAATCGAACATCGAGCTTTTCCTCGTAAGTGTATAGACCGCGAGCGAGCGACATGTAACCATTCTTGACAGATGACAGGTTTCCTGTGAATGCATTGGCACTCTGTTGATTCCAGTTACCTAAACTCAAGTTGTCAAGACAGGCGCCTCGGCTGCATTCCAAGTTGGCATAGTACCAATTCAAAAGACGCAGCTCTTGGGCTGTTATCTCTGAAATTTCCTGTAGTTGCCTCAACAAGGCGTCCATACTCATGCCCAGACTTGGATACATACCAAACTGTGGTTCTGGGGCCAGATGAATAACCGCATCATCAGCAACACCAGGCTTGAGTCGAATTCCAATTTCTTTGAGGAATTGTACTTCAATTTTGCCGGGATTTTGCCCATACCACTCTGCATCTGACTTGTAATCGGATTCATCTAGCTGAGTGTCCTTTAAAGCGTTTCGTTCTTCAGCCTTGGCAAGGGTAATATGCTCCTTGTACTCATCGCGAGGTGGATCTTTTGCAACCTTAATCAAAACTTCATCTCCTTTTGCAGTTTTAGGCGGTCGGACTGCGTTCTGAAACTGGGACATTCGCTCAACCAAGTGATCAAACAACTTCTTAGCACGCTGCTGTTCTTCCACACTGACCTTATCCTTACTGAGGGCATCGTGGATTTCAATGTCTTGATTCATCATTTCCACAGGTAAGCCAAGTTGGCGACGGATGAGAACTCCAAGAGGATTTCCGTTGCCATAACCAGGAATGACATGTGCACCGACATCAACTGCATGCGAAGGGTCACTTTTGAGATGAGCAGAATAAATTCGTCCTCCAATGCGTCGTCTTCCCTCCAGCACAAGAACCCTCGGTATATCTTGGTACTCTGCAAAATGTCGAGCTTTGCGCTGGAAAAGGTTTTCAAGCTGTCTTGCACAACTGAGACCTGCAATACCAGCTCCAATGATCACAACAGTTTTACGGGGCTTGCGCTGATCCTCTGGAATAGGATTGTAAAAGTCAAAACTTGGGCAATCAAAACAACCAAAGTTAATGTAACCATTGCGGACCAACCAGTCATAAGCAACCTCCGCAAGATTGAAAAAACGTTCATCTCTTGCACACCCTGCAGCCTCAGAGCGAGTAACATTGACTTTGGGGTTGGATAACCAGAGCCTCAAAATACCGTTGCGGATGTTAAGATAGGTTGTTACATGAGTAGGACTAATATGCTGGCGGAGAAGGTTGTATTCTGACTTGTGAAGACTGAAAGGTGATAAGCGAGACGACAGAGTAGCAGATATACACTGCTGTGCATAATTGGCGCTGCTGACATCAGAGGGGATGGAGGACTTCGCTTTATATTTTTGCCGAATCAGCATCAGTTCAGCCTCATGCGGAGGGATAGGTGAGAAATAACTGTTATCTGATGAGTTTTCTCCTTGAACTCGTGCAATAGGGGGAGAAATCGCTGAAGTACTGAGCATGAGGTGCTGAGGGTTCTGGAGCGGGATCTGTAAAGGTCCATGTTGAGGAGAAAACTGTACAGGGCCATGGCGGGGAGAGTATTGGACAGGTCCAAGCTGCGGAGAATAGTCCACATTACTGCTGTAAACATTCTGAAGTGCAGACGGCTGAGTTGGTCGAGTAGTAGCAAAAAGACTAGGAGATACTGGAGGACGGGTGTTTGAAGCCTGTACAGTAGCGAGTAGAGAGGGCGAAGAAGGGTGAGTTAAGCGAGGGGTATGAGAAGAAGGTCTATTTCTTAGAAGGTCGCTGTAATGATCCGCTGGCTTTGCTTGAGGACCTTGATTGAAGCCCTGTTGTGACTGTGCCTGTAAATTCTGCTTCAGTATTTGATTTTGCTGATTTTGCTGATTTTGTTGGCTTTGTTGCTGCTGTTGTTTCTGCCGCAGCTGGCTTTGCTGCAATGATTTCTTACGCTCTTGCAACTGTTGTTTTTGCATCTCCTGTAGCTGCTGCTGCTGTTGTTGTTGCTTCTGAAGGGCTTGCAGTTGCTGCTGCTTTTGCTGTTGTTGCTGCTGGCTTTGCTGGCTTTGATGACTTTGCTGACTTTGCTGACTTTGCTGACTTTGCTGACTTTGCTGACTTTGCTGACTTTGCTGGTTTTGCTGCTGATGCTGTTTCTGGCGATCCTGAAGCTGCTGTTGATGTTGAATGCTCTGTTGCCTAGCATACTGAGCATAACTTTGCAATGCCTGGGTCGATTGTTGGGGCTTTTCATTCTCTGATCTATGCAAGAGGGAAGTCCGCTGGTGCGTTGATTCACCAGCAAAAGAGAAAAATGGAGATGATGTGCTGTCCAATGTAGCTTCTAACGAAAAGTTGTCGTCGGAAACAGGCACCGCTGGATCAGTGTCTGCAACTGGTTGAACGGTGGGAGAATACATTGGCCAGATCGGCTGCATGGATTGTACAGGCATGGTGTTACCATCATTCGGGAAGTCTAAGAAGTTTTGCTTGGTTCGCTGCGAAGGCCGAGTAGATTTCTGGGCTATTTGATTCTGCAGAAGCTGCCGCTGATGCTGCTGTGTAGATGTCTGCGATATTGGCAAAGAATTATGTGTCTGTTTCAGCTGGTGTTGATTTTGGCGCTGTTGGCTCTGTGATACAGCATGCATGTGTGATGCCTGATTATTCCGTTGCAGAAAAGGATTCTGGTTCATAGTTGGTTGTGGCTCACTGACAAAATCTAATGTGGAGTCCATCAATAAGCCAGCCTCAAGAGAGGGTCCAGACGATGACACAATGGAGTCAGTAAACCCGAAGGTTTGTGAAAGGGTTGCATCTAGATCGCTATTATTGAGAAGGGTGTCATCGGGGTCTTGCATGGTCATGTCTAGGTTGGATTTTTCATCATGAGAGGATCCCATCAGCTTTGAGTGGTCATTTTGGTCGGGGTCAAATGACTCCGAAGGAAACTCTGGAGGCAGATAGAGATCCGACCTGGAGGACCTATCATGTATACTATGATCCATTGATGCGTCCTATTGAATCGGAATATCAAATCAAATCGAAATGTGGGGCTTAATCAAATGTCGGGATCAACCATTGAATTTAGTTGGGAAATCTGTGAATTGTGGGGGGATGATGTTAGTCAAGGAAACAGAAACAGAATCAAAGATGGAGACTCTACAAACCTTGGAAAATGAATTATAATCGAGGCTAGAATGTTTCCAGCAGAGTGTTGGTATAAAATAGAGAGTTTGTCGTCGAGTATCAAAGGGGTAGTTCAGGGATGATGTTCAAACTGATTTGAACTAACAGTGTAATTCTTAACAACGCAAGTTCAGAAACGGATGGGAAGGCAGAAAGCGAATCAGATACAGGGAAACTGAACTAGATTCATCCAAATTAAAGTAGAGGAGAAATAAAAGGTAGTCGAGACTGAAAAGATAGGAAGAAAAAAATTTTAGGTGGGATGGCTCTCTGTGGAGTTTTGTGTGCGTGTGGAGATTTGAAAGAATAGTTTTTGAGATCAAATATGCTTGAGAAATTAAAACAATAAGTGATAAGTAATTATCACAACCGTATGAACATATTTCAAAGAAATGAGAGGTCTGGCTAGTGAGAAGCACTACTGTTGATGGGCGATGAAATATGGCTTTGAGAGAAAAAAGCGCCTCGCGGTTGGTGATTTTAGCCAAACATTTCAGTTGGGTCTAATACCCTAACCCTATATTACGAACTCGAGATATGGTCTAACTATCATACTATGGCATTTATTCATGTGAGTGACTCTATATAGAATTGGATGTGGTTCTCCGTCGGTCAGTGGTTAAAGTGTCGCATGTCGTGTGTGTAGGATGGGGCTATGAGGGGTATTTGGGGGCTCAAGTTATAAGGGATTCCAAGTATTCTCTTGGCTCTGTCTTTTTATTGTCAACGTTCTTTCATGTTATTGGAAGATGCTGTTTATGGGTCATTTGAGCAAAGACTGAAAAGAGATCTATGCGTTTTGGACCAGACGTTTTCATGTCCTGAAACGAACCTTAGGGGATGATTATAGGCATACCCGTTGTTATTTTGGTCATCGGGATCGTGTTCAAGTGATTAAACGAAAATGCAGGACTTTTCGTATTCTTTTTGTAGTCCATGGCAGAGATGAGTTATAAGAATGGGGGTAGAAATACTTGAATACCCTCAGTCGTTACTCTCTATATACCCTGAAGCAATCCAGCAAGACCCTAGGCTTTAGAAAAAAAACGTCATTGAAGACGTACAACTTCAAGTCTGGGCAACAACTTGAAATAGAAAAAGCTCGAGAGATCAGCATCTGTGAGGCAACTGTATTTTACGCCCAATGCTTCTTCAGGATAGGTACTACCTCGCACAAACACCTAAAACATACAAAAATACCATCAGAAGTATCAGTTGAGATCAGTAACGACCAGATTAGTACTCAATTTGGCTCAACGGTTTCAAATTAAAGTATTCATACGTCTAGAAACATATGGAGATATTCAGCCATGCTCTTAATGATTACATTTACTCTGGATATTGTGCAATTAGGTGCAAAACCTTGGAACAACTTTCACTTAATCTTCTAATCTTGAACTTAGATGACTGCTAGAAGACATGGAAAATGGCCTCAAAGAGTAGTCTACTTCCTTGGTTCTTCTAATCTATGCCTTTCCAAGCTGGCTAACTTTGTCCTCATAACTTTAGTGATGATGAACATTGTAATGATCAGCAATTGTTTTTGACATATATGGACTTCATAATTGAAAAAGCTCCCTCATTACTGTGTTCACCGATATCACTTCTCAGGAGTTTGCATTCCAGTAGCGATCAGCGTAGCATATACATATATATATTTAAAACATGGCTTTTTTCACAAATACTTATTTATTGGTTAGGTTAACTTACGTTGGTACATTAAGCTCTCAGAGCTCGACTATTGTTTAACGTTGCTTGCTCTTTGTTGAACATTGCTAACTCTTTGTCAAAGCTGTGATAATGTCATCCCAGGAAATATCATTGTCCATGGCAGAACACATTTCCAACCACCCAAGTATCAAGTTCAGCCGGTAAGCCTTTATTTGGTTCCAGAAAAGTGCTTTCCACTATACCAAAGTGTCATCCAAGATGCCCAGAACAGCTAGACAATGGGTATTAAACCTTACATGAATCAGCCGTGAACCTTGCTAAGATGTGGAGTAGTCAGGTTGAGGATGGCAAATATAAGAACCATCAATTCTCTGATTCAAAAGATTTCTTCTTTATAACAGTTTCTATTTCATTCAAATCTTTAGATCTCGTTATATTTATTTCATTCATTCTATTGCTTGTCCAGTTTTTCTTACAATGCTTGAATTCAATCATACCAGCAAAGTTCATCGTATTGGTAAAGCTTGCGATACATGTCGAATCAAAAAGACAAAGGTATATTCAACTTCATTATTTTTTAAACATCTTGTGTCTAATCCTGCTACAGTGTAATGGCGAAAAGCCTTGCTCGAAGTGTGTACGGGACAATCGAGTTTGCAGCTATCAGCCCCGTGCAAAGCGACCTCAAAATAAGACCTATCCTACCGGGTACATTGAATTACTCGAGGATCAAATCATATTGCTGCGAAAAGCAGTTGGTGAAATCATTCGAAAATTGACGATGAAAGAAGATCTTACGTTTCTCATACCTGATGATGTTGGCTTTGATGTCAATGCTGGTACTTCTTCCTTCAGATTTCCCATCAATCAGCTACTTGAAAAGCTTAATATCGAAATTGAAGACGAGGATAATAGTTCGTTCGACCAGGAGACGGCAGGCGAAATTGTTTCCCCGGGACTTCAAATCACAGATTCGAGTCGTCCAACTTCATGTGAAACTAGTCCAAATCCAGCAACTGAAAAGAAAAAGAACACACCAAAGAGAGTGCATGGAGGTAGTGCAAGCCCTTCTAGACGCAAGAGAAGATATTCTTCCACTGAATCAGATGAAAGCCACTCGGAGCAACTCTCAAAGCACACCAAGCTTACAAACCCACTTTGCATTGCATCACACGAACAGGAGCACAAGACGGACAGCTTAGAGCCGCTGACTCTTAGTCAAAATCTCAGTCAGATTGCATATTCTGTTGAAGATTGCCCACCTCTGGGAAGCCCTCTTTCCTTAAGCTCTACCCCATCGGAAGAACTTCGACTGCAGCCTCCATCTGAGCAAACGACACCAATTAATCACTGGGACTTTATCAAAGAAATGCCTACTCCGCCAGCAGATACTAATTTTCCCACATTCTATTGCGACTCGTTTGCGGGCCTTATGGTTGATCCATCTAGGTCCATGATAGCAACCTTAGAGCAACAAAGCCTATCGGATATTATCCCTACTTCAACTTTAGTTGGCATATTTGACGACCAAGCGCATTTCCCAGTTATTGAGGACTTAACACATTCACTTTATTAAAAGGTAATTTATCCACTATAAACATAATATCTCTTCACATCTGTAACATCTGTAAAATAATTTATAAGAATATCATGCTCGGATGTAGTTGGCGTCAATTTGTCGCAATGATGGACCTAGAGACATTCTTATCTTGTTGGGGTATGTCACCAAGTTCTTACGTTGAAGTGGGTTAAACTCAAAGTAAACTGTCTCAAGAGTGTTGATTCCACCGAGTTCTTCGGAAATCTCATCAAAACTCTCGAATCGGTTACTAGACGCCCAGAATTCCTCTAAGTTTTTGAGGTGAGACAAGTTCTCCAGATTGGTGATTCGATTGGCACTTAAATCAAGCACTCTTAGCTTGAGATTCTTTTCCAAGCCCTCAATTTTCGATATACCATTGTGTGAAATGTAGAATTCCTCTAGAGCTTCCAGATCTTCTAAACCTTCGAGTTTAATGATACGGTTGGACTGAATTGAAAGTACACGCAACTTTTTCAGCTTCTCGAGATTCTAAACGATGTTAGGTGACGATGTGTTTACAAAACTGCAAAAATAGCATACCTCAAGCTTTGTGATTTTGTTCTTTCCGAGCCAAAGCTGCTCTAGATTGACGAGAGCTTCCAGGTTTTCGATTTTCTTCAAAATTGTTAGCACATTTAGAATTGTCGATATGAATCACCCAACTCACCCTAATGCGGTTTGCACCCAGCTCCAAGTAGGTGATTTTCGTCAAAGTACTCAAGTTTTCTATTTGAGTTATCTTGTTCTGACATAGGTACAAGAATTTCAAATGCACCAGATGCCCAATGTTTTTAATGTGGCGGATCTTGTTGAAACTCATATCAAGCGAAGTCATATCTTTGAAATGACTCAGATGGTTGATGTGGTTAAATCGATTGTCGTAAAGGTCCAATTCGTCCAGAGTCGAGGGAAGATCTTCAAGACCATCTAATGAGGTGATCAAGTTCTGACGCAAACACACACGGCGAAGATTAGGAAGTTGCGTAAAGTCGAGAGCAGTAATTGATCTGATTTTCAAGTGAAGAAGGTCGATTTCTTCAGTATCTTTAGCATATCCTACAAGAAGGTCTATGATCGTTAGTATGGCCAATTGAAACCTACAAGCATTAACTAATCACCTTCATCTTGATCAATATTATAGTCGTCTTCCTCTTCGTCTTCAGATCCATCTGTTTCAGTATGGGCCGGAGCTTCCACAATTTGAGCCGACTTCTTCACAACCTTTGTTTCGGTATGATCGTTTGCCACCATCTCATCCGCAGGGGCAACAGGGACAGAAATATCAACAACATCTTCAGTATTAGACATTATTAGAGATTTGATCTGTATTAGACGTTGTATAAAGGCAAAAGTTGGTGATCCAAGTCTTGGAATAGATTTTTAGAAGGGAATGTTTTGTTTGATGTCAGGTCAGATTTCCATCCCAATATATTTCCTGACTTAGAGTTGGCAAGGCAAACTACAAATTGAAGCCATCTACTAAAATCTAGCCTAGGCCATGTTTCTTTAATAATTCTCTTCAAATATACAGACTATGAAACTCCAAATGTTCCAGACGATGAACCAACATTATTTCCAGAACTCATGTTTAAACAGCTAAAATCGGGCGGAGTTAGTTCTCGTTGTCACTCATGCTAATTTTGTAGAGTTTGAAACTTACCCTCGGACTGGGCCAAGATGTACTCAACAGCCTGGTCAATAGACTTGATCTCATCAGAAGTGTTGCTAGATCTGTGTTAGTTCAACTGCCTACCCCAGACGAAAGGTCTCTACTTACTCAGGGATCTCAATGTTGAACTCCTCCTCAATGGCGACAAGGACCTCAACGGTGTCAAGGGAGTCAAGCTCTAGATCCTTAATAAAGCTAGCAGTGGGGGTGATCTAAATTTACAACGCCGTTAGAACTCCGAATCGCACATAAAAGAAAAATGGCCGAAGCGGGATCAAGAAAGTACCTTAGAAGCATCAGTGATCTATAAGGGTTTCAGTTAGTATGGAACATAGTTATAACATCACAAGTACCACCATTACTTACCTTATCGAAAGACTGCAGAACAGCAATGATTCTCTTCTCAACGTCGCTCTTCTCAAGACCGTTGTCGGTGCTGTAAAGTCTGGCAGCAGCCCACATGCGAGGAGCAACCACGGGGGTGGCACGGGCAAAAGCGGCAGTTCGCAGAGCACCGGAAGAGGCGCGAGTAGCAGAAAGGAAAACAGATCTCAACATTGTGTGTATTGTATGCGTAAGGGTGCTATTCTGTGTTTTGCAAGGAAACTGGAGAAAGAGAGTTGGTCCTTGAGTGGTAATGCTCAGATTTTTTTTCACTGTGCCTTAGTCATCACAATAATCTCAGCCAATGAAAATTCTGTAAAAGAGAAAACTGTGGTTAGGTTACATGCTACATCTACCCAAAGGCGGGCCAACTAGGTGATGTTGAAATCAATAGAATTATAGGAGAATATTGGTTTCAGAGAGGATTAAATAGTGTGAAATTGCTTGTTGTTATATCTCATTACATATTTAATTAAACATTGCTCTAGGAGATCCAGTGCGACCTTGCTTCAAAATCAAAGTGCTTCTCTTACTTGCATCGCTGTTGGGGCTTCTATTGTCACGTCTCAAGTCGGTTCCTCGAATCATACTATCTGAAGCAGCAATAGCATTCCCAAGCAAACTATCCAAATTTGCGCTTGACTCAACTTCTTCCATATACTCACTTTGAGCACTATTGGCACCCTCACGACCAGACATGAGATGCTGTTTGTACCCCACATTAGGAGAAATTGAGGTTCTGCGCATTACCAGTCCAGCACGAAGCTGATCTTCATACGAAATTCCTTCACCTAGTGTAGCCAACTCTGGTGCAAAGTTGCGGTGGAACAGTTCAACCAGGCTTTGGTGCAATGGACGCAGAGTGGCTGGCACAACCCTGCTATGAATAGCAAGGCAACGCTGGATTGCCCCAGCATAATCCAAGAATGCGTTCTCTAACGAAGCAACCAAAATAGATGTATTGGCATCATTGCGCAAACTCTCGTCCTCCAAGAATGCACGATAAACTTGGATTCCGCCATTCACTGGGGAGTCAACAGCTCCAGAAAGAACCAAGTCAAGGCGAGAAGCATTAGTTTGATCAGAGTTTCCTGAGTTGAAAGCGGACTCAAGATCAATCAAATCATTTGTTTTGGCTTGCAAAATGTTCATTGCATTTTCGAGAGGAGAGAGTTTTACAACAGTCACAGATTTGACCTCACTGCGCTTGACAATGGTAGGGAAGGCTTGGTAGGTTTCATAAGTGGTTTTCTCCACCCATAGATCAAGAGGTGAAGTATTACCAGGAAGAGGCCTGGAAAATGAAAAGCAGCGCAAGTCGAGACGAGACTGGTAATCCTTGGCTCCAGGAGTGGGCCGAATAGTACTGAAGAAATGGTGTTTGTTTGAGGCCTCCGGTTCCACTGTAGAAACAAACAAATATTGACCATCTTGTTTAGCAGCAGACTCAGTGGAAACGATGGTCGCTCCTGGGTATGTCTTATGAAGTCGCTCATGAATGCTCTCAAGCTTCTCCCACGCATTTCCTTCAAATATGAACAACCTATTTCTCAGCGATCGAGGAAATCCAACACCAATATAAGCGACTCGGAAATACTGAGGTGCCAAGCGCTCTACAGTATCCACACTGTCATAGAGCTTAGCCAAGATACGAGTAGCGTTGGCCATTTTCTTGAAATCAAAAGAAATAGTGCCATATGCCTGAATGAGCTCTTTGACGGAGTCAATGGCATTTTCAAACGATTTGCCACGTGAAAAACTTTGAACAATGTCTTCATACAAAGCCTCTTTACGTTCAAATCCTGTTTGAGCCGGAAAAGAAGGGTGATCAGAAGCAGGCAACTTTTGATCGTAAGACCAGTCATAAGCAGAAGCAAGAAGGCGAAGAGCCAGGCCTGTTTGAACAAATTGCAGCTTGGACCGATTCCATTCCGCAATATCATTGACATAACGAGAGAAGATTTCGACTCGGTCAATGTCTTTGAGGAAATTGAGAACATTGAGGGCGTGAAATATTCTGTCGTCATTGTAAGCATCGCCAGGAGGAACATTGTAAAGGTCCAACAAGAGATCAAGGAACTCATCAACATCCTCCAGAAGTGCATTAATGTATGGATAAGCCTCGTCCTCAGGATCAATATGGAATGCAGCTCGAAGAAGCTGTGAAAATGATATCTTGTCGTATTCCTCAGGCAAGAAAGCACGAGACTGGAAAATATCATCCAAACTAGCAATTATTTCACGCTGCAATCCAGTGAGATCTTCGTTCAAAGTCCACTCACTAACAATCATAGACTGAAGCACATGAACAGCAGCCTTTTGCGCAGCAGGGTGTCGTACCAAGCACAAGTTAAGGACATCTCGTACCAAACTAGTCTCACCACCAAACATTTGAACTTGAAAGCCTCCAAAAATTTCTTGGCCAAACCTGTTCCGATCCTCGTCAGTGGCATTCCAGCCTATTTCATCCCACATTTCCTGAAGAAGAGTTGCAGCACGACCACGAATATCACCAGAGATCTTCCAAACTGTCTTTCGCTTTTGCTCAGGAAGATGCTCAACTGCGATTGCCTCTGAGCTTGCAAGGTGCAAGAGACAAGTGAGAAACGCAAACCAAAGTCCAGAGTTGAACTCTTCAGCTTGCTCAGGCGGTGGTATGAAGCGAGATTTCATCAAAACTGAGAGATAATCAAGTGACCCCAGCACAGTTTCATGATGGACAGCAAGAAGAGATATCCATGTTTTGGGGAAGGAAACGGAATGTAACATGGCATTACAAGCTTGAATGACGTTGAAAGCAAGCTCACTGTACTGAGAAGTGCTTAGAGTACTATCAATAACCTGCTGGCCACTGAAATGAGAAATGTTGACAAGCAAAGTCAGAACGATTCCCAGCTCAATGAGGGTTTCATCAAAAACAGCGTCATGGACGAGAGAGTCAATAGGTCTTGTCTCAAAAGGATAAGAATCAGGAAATAGAGGAGAGAAGACCTTTCTTGATCTCATTTTTCCCTGAGATTCAAATTGAGAAAGAAGTTCATTGTAAAGTTTGGCACCCAGAGGTAAGAGTTGCCCATAACGTTTGCAGACTTCCACCTCCTTGTTCCTTACAGGCCATAAGATATTAAACTGAGCAGCAAAAATCCCAGAGAGTAACCTAATTTGGTCTTTGCGCTCCTGGTTAAACTCACGAGGATCAAGCCAAAATGGAAGTGTCCATTTAATAGTGTAAGCAGTGATAAGAGGCCGGTATTGAGATTGGTTGTAGTGCCACGAGTTTGAAATTTTCTTAATAAGAAGCAACCGCTGAGTATTAAGCTTATCATTATCGGTCCGTATGGAATCAGTCATTTCAATCATCATTTGTAGTAGATCGTCAGGAGGAACAAAGTTGCGAACATTGGCATAGAAGTAAAACACGTTTTGAACAATGGCCATTTGAAGATCAAAAAACTCTTGGCTCGCGCGAGAGAGAACAACCTTGATTGAATCAGTCACTCTTCGAAGATATTTGCGGACAATGCTGATGGTAATCTGTTGTGCTTCGCGGCCACGGTCTGAGTCTATAGCAGCAGAAGCAGCAATAAGCTGAGAAAGGTAGTCCGACACTTTGAAAAGCCTATCAAGCATATCATGATCTCGGCCAGGTGTAGTATCAATTTGAATAGCCTGGTCAATTAAAATAAGAAGGCACTCAGAGAGACCAGCAAAGTTAAAGCGGTTGGTCATGTAATCATTGGCAAGGTACAAATAATCTTTGCTGCGCGCAGTAACCTTTTCCAAGGTGTTGACAAGAGCGTAGAAAATATTAAGAAGAAGATCACTTCGATCGGACTTAACAAAGCTTGAGAGCATTTCCAAGAGAGCATCCAGGATTTCATGAAACCGCTTAACAAACTCAGTAGAATCAATCACTTTAAACTTTTCGAGGGTAGGAATTAGCTCATCAACACCATGGGCATCATAGACAACTCTCCAGTGAAGGATTTTCTCAATTGCCACATCTGTGTTGTAATCGTTTCCAACAAAGTCAACAGATATGTTGAGGTTGGCAATGATATCATTATCGCGAGAAAAGTTGACAGTTCGCTTGCCAGACCAGACCTTGTTGCCGTGCCAAACGGGAATGTTGGTTTGAGCAACGAACTCACCACCAACATACAAACTCAATGACAAGGTTTCATTTTTCTCAAACTGAGAAATTCGAATCATCTCACCTACGACCTCATTACTATATGTTGCAAGAGAGTCCCAGGTGGTCTGAGGGCGGGTATTGGCAGCGTTGCAAAACAGCGTCTTTCCAGAAGATGATCCAAGAGAAATCAGAAGATAATCAGCAATAGTACCAGTGATATGCGTCAGTGACAGCTTTCCCAAGGTTAGAAAGACGTCGTTACGGTCTTCCATAAGAGAAGTAGTAGTAAGCGATCTAGCCATGGCAATGGCAGAATGAGAGTCTTGGTTTTGAAGATGCTCAATATTGGTGACACTAGGCGCTTCAAACTCCTTAACAGTACAAACCACTTGTTCAGCTCGAGGAGTAACGGCACTAAATATAGTTAGCAGGAAAGTCAGATCAAAGAAATACTATACATACACTCCATGAGGGCGGCCCCTAATAACACGTTCGAAAAGTTCACCCCACCCTTTATTATCCTTGTTTGGCTCATTAACAGCAAAGTAAGTCGCATACATGCGGATAGTGAAAGGAGATTCACCCTTGTCCTCAATTCTGAATAGACGACTAATATCAGCAGCTCCCGAAGCCAAGCCACGACGGGCAATCTTTTTAGGAGGCCGATTGCTGGCAGGAATATTTGCGGTGCCAAAGACATTTGCCAAAGGAGTTGGAGTCTTTGACTTAAGAATGACGTCTTCAAAAACTTCGGCGTTTAGAATCACATCACCACGGGTGATTGACAAAGGCAAATCTCTAAACAAAACGGCTGATAGATCAGTCAACCTCATATCAGGCGTAATCTTAATAGCAAAAGCTTCAGTCAATCGAGCAGACTTGGTGCGCAGTTGGAGTTGAACGCTAAGGCCATGTCCATAACCTTGTCCAACGCAAGATTTGAAATCAACAAGAATATGCTTTGGCATGGTGGCCTCAGGCGCAACTTCGCCAATCATAGAATGGTCTGGGTAGTTAGGAGCCAGAGCTGTAAGAATTTGCTCTTGAGCCAATCGAACAGGTCCTTCTTTACCAGCAAGAATTTCACCAGTCTTGACGTCGCGAACAACATGACCACGGTTCAAAATGTTGATAACTCGAGCAATCTGCCAAATAACCTTCTTACGCGCGAGAATTCGTTCGTTGGAAGTAAGAAGACCATAAATCAACTTTCGACGAATAAAGAAAAGCTCCTGGATGATAGTATTGATGGTATTTACCAGCTCGTAGTTACCAACCAAGTAATGGTGATAAACATATGTGTTGTACCATTCGTTAATAACTGCAACAATATCGTCAACTAGAGGTTCATTTTGCACAGTTGGGACCTCATTTCCAAGACGGAGAGCGGGAATTGGAGGTGGTTTAGACTTGAGCCCGAGTTGGCTCATGCCGTTGCTGAGAACTGATTCTACATCATAGTCGCCAGTCATTCCAAGAGCTGAGAATCGATCCTTCGCAGAGTTTGACTTGCTGTCAGTTGATGATAAATCAAAGTACTCATGAAGGTGAACCATACTGCATGGGAAAATGCCCGTCTTGATGTTGGCATCTAGGGCTTTAAGAGCAGCATTATTGAGTTTCTTACCGCGAGGAAGAGGCTGGTTGAAAGCAGCATGGGCAGAGGGACTGGACACAACATATCCTCTGTACCAGGCGCCAGAGGAGTGCGTTTCAAAGACGTAGACCTCGTCTCCAAGGTTCAAGGAAATATCGAGCTTTCGATCAGGGTCTGGAGTGTGTTTTCCAATGACCACGCCTCTACCAATTCTGGCTAATGGCGCCCATTCTTGGGTAGATTGACGATACTCCATGGATAAATTACCAACAGAGGGAGGCATTGTTATTGTATCTTCAAAGTCCATTCATACAAGACGATATGGAGATGAGAAGAAGAGAATCAGTTTTAAAATCATTTTAAGCTGATTCATTTGTTCCTTAAATCCGATTCAATTTGATTTTATGGTAGGCCTGGCGTATTGGAGTGAAAGTTGTCTGATTCTTGACGCGGAAGTGGAACTGGCATATAGAACATTCGACATTTTCAAGGCATTTAATGAGAATAAGTCGCAAAAGGAAAGTACGTACGTCGGTAGGCCTAGTGGTAGAAAACAATGTATATTGATCTAAGTGCAACTGAAGGATATCAGGAGTGCAGAAGTGTCAGTAAATTAATTTGAAATTGGTCGTTGTACATGAAATTCTTGATATCGAATGAAGAAGGGTTGTGAAGGCTGGAACGTTGGGTACTAAAGAAGCTAGGATTATTTCAATGACTGGGAGGTCCTGCAAGCAGAGCTTGTCAGAGCCAAACATCTGACAAAACTTCAGTGATTTCGACCGGCCCAAGGCCTAAGCGCTCAAAGGAAAAAAAAAATTATGCTGAGGCTTGATTTGGAAAGCGTTTTTAATTCATGGACCATTCTTGCAGCTTAACATGCACTTTACTCCATCTGTTGCACATAGTGTTATGCAACAGGACGCATTGCAGACCAAAGACAGGAAGAAAGGGATGAATTCAAATGGAGAAGTGGATAATGCATCAATTGTTATCAATTGGTGCTGCTAGCTGACCTCCTCGCATCTGGGTCATATTCAGCTGAGATGAAGATGGAATATATGAAAGTATAGGAGACTTGACACAAAAGTTGGAAACGATGAGGCAAATGCGTATTTTGTTGAGAAAGTGGAAGAGAACAAATTTCTGGTCACTGATCTGCTAAGTACGCTTTTAATCGACGAAATCGGGATGCACAACTTGTATACTTGAGATCGCTTGAATACCAAGCAAAATTTGAATTGTATTTAGCGTATAGACTACTATAAACTAACTAAGTTACCTATAGCAAAATCTCCCACAATAAGGAAGAATATATAGACCCTGTCCAACCCTGTCCAACCCTGTCCAACCCTGTCCAACCCTGTCCAACCCTGTCCAACCCTGCCATGGGTCAACTTTAAGGCACATCATCTTTCCATTTCACCATTAATCTTCGCTTTTGTCTTGATCAATTGACCTTTAGAAAAGACTACTGCACTCTGAGTACCCCTTTGTAGCCTAGATCAAGGAGAGCAATAATACTAACACAGGTTTTCAGAAGGTACTAAATCGGCTCAAATAGGCTACTATGCCTTCAAAAATGGTAGCCGCAACGATGCAAGAACAAATTGTTGTAGCATTTATCACTGCTTGATCATCTCCTGTTGTAATATCAAGTTCAATCTAAACCGTAGGACTAGTCTTATAACACGAATTATGAAGTATTATATAAAGGCCCTATGTCTCGTAGCCTAGTCCATTTAATATCCTTGATGTTACCATTTTAAGCTTTAACAATTTCAATTTTGCGCACAATCGGCTCAAGTACAAGGGGCTTAAGGTTTGTCTACCTTGTCACTAGTACATAGCGGCCTGGCTATTCATTCCCGATGAAAGCCTTGGTATCAGCCTTACATTTAATTCTATAGTAATTACAGTCATTTTCAATTGAGTTATGTAGCCAGATCACAATCACAACCTGATTCTTTAGAACGAAGCATCATTTGTCACTGCCAGATAGAGTCATTTTGAAGACGAATAGGCCTAAGGACTTTGGGAGTAGATATTTGCTTTAGTCTTGCATTGAATTATGATCATCAGCTTCAGAGCATATGCCCTAACTAGTTGTTAAAAATTGTTGTCTGAATCACAGGGAGTTTGCATGGAGGTTTTACTTTTTCTGATCAGATTTTTCGTAGTAATGTTTAGCCGTTCAGGGAAATGAAAACGATATTTCTCAACCTTTAAAGCATAGACTGGTTATTCACTCTTATAACCTCATGAGTTTCTCTTCAATTGCACCAAACCCTTTTAATATGGCTTAGGTACACTTGCCACTACTATGGGAGTGGCAAATACTTCCTTAAAAACTCTCTGGAATGGATCTTACTTCCGTAGAGGCTCTTACTGCGTCCAAAAACCATGTCTCCCTTCATTCTTTTTTGCGGGTACTTCTGGAGTAGTAGAGAAGCCGGACGAGGAGAGTCTCTACAAACCTGATTGTCTCGGCTGCACCTTAACCTAATTGCAGGAAATCAGTGATTTGGTTGGTACTTTGCTGAAAACTGTTTCAAAATCTTGGCCTAGCCGTCCAATCAAACCCATGAGGGGGTACTGCCCTTATAATTATAAGGTCTGGGGTGATTTTGTATGGCATTAGCTTGGGGCATCATTGAGCAAGCAATTCTGCGCCGACCTGTGTGAAATTTGCTTGGCCTACGACTTGCTAGCTTTCTGGTTAGAAGTGTATTTTGGGTTGCAGATTGCCCCAATCTATACATAGACACTAGGCATCACTCCATGGTATGTGATGCTTTGTTATTCAAACACATAACTATATCGAGGCCGCTCAGAAGAGCTGCTATGAGTCTCATCAACTGTTTCTATTTCTTATAAACTTCTAACTTGACATCCCCTGCTAGACCATAAATTGGCTTTATGAAAAGAAATTTAGGCACAATTATTTTTCAGCATAACTCTATACTAATCCAGATCGATTCAGCTACTTTTTAACGATTAAATCCCTTCATGTTGTTTGAAGTCTTTTTAAAACTTATTCTTTTCTACTTCTCATCTTCTTCTTTCTTTCTTCTCGTTTCTTATCTATCTTATTTGTCTTCATTTCCTCACGCCGCAAGTCTCCAAGGGTTCTTCAAACCAACAAGCTATAGAAAGATCCCATTCAGAACATTTGAATATTCTTCACGTAATAAGTACTGCTCAGATGATGTCATCACAAAGTAGAAAGTCTTCTCTCAGTGTTAGTAGCAGTAAGGCCTCCAGTCCTCAAGGGAGCTCGCGGAGTAGCGTCAGTGGATATAGCACTAACAGCCCTTCTGGCAAGTCGTTCAATTCATCTTATCCAATCTACTCTCCAACATTACACAGTGACCTCAATTCATTCGCTTACTTGACAGCCAATCCTCCAATGGTTCAGTCACCACTTCAGCATCCGTATGACCCATACTTCCAATCTTCATACGTTTATCAGTCCCCCCTTGCGTCGCCTCTTCTCATGGGAACGCCCAATCCCTATGAATCCATGTTTCTATTTCCCCAGTCTTCTATCTTTGCCAGCTACCTTCAGACCATGCAGAATGGGCAAGGCCACCAACAGCATCACCAACATGCCAGCTCCCATCTGCCAGCCTCTCCATCTTTTGTGAAAAATGGACCTCAAGGAATGATTTCGTTGCCTGCGTCCTTCATGTCGATCCCTCGCGGACCACCTAAAAAACCAAAACAGTCTGGATACGCACTCTGGGTCGGTAACCTCCCTCCAAGCACTACGTTGATCGAACTATGCAGTTTGTTTGGAACGAGTGAAATTCAGTCGATCTTCTTGATCCAAAGAACCTTATGTGCCTTTGTTAATTATAGCTCAAAGATAGCAATGGAAGAAGGAATAGCTTCATTTGGACGCCGCGGATCTTCAATTCGCGGAAACCAACTAGTTGTCAAAATCAAGCACGCGAACCATAACCATGAAGAGTACATAGATGATGACGATTCCCTTTGCGACGCACCCCTCGATGCCGTGTCTCCTCCTCTTGCAAATCCAGATCCCGAAAACCAAGATAGATACTTTATTTGCAAGAGTCTTACGGTCGAAGACTTATATGCTTCGGTCCGACTGGGACTCTGGGCCACCCAATCGCACAATCAAGTGTTATTCAATGAAGCATACAAGGTAAGACAGTTTAATGCAAAATACCACAGTTCTAACCATTGTTTAGACCAGCAGAAACGTTTATCTCATATTTTCTGCAAACCGTGCCGGAGAGTATTTCGGGTATGCCAGAATGACTGGAGAAATACCCACAGTCACCAATAACGACTTTTCAGCATTCCAGATATTTTCAACTCACGATAAAACAAAGGATAGCGATGAAGACCAGAAATCGCAGAAAACCAAGGATTCGTACCTACCACCTGGATCTGGAATGACATTTCCATACTATGCAGCTGCCGCCGCCCTCCCCCGTATATATCCAACTGCGGCAAACCCTTCGATTCCTATTCCTGCTGGCAGAATTGTAGACGATTCTTCACGTGGCACGCTATTCTGGGAGGTGGTGGATAGCGCAGCAGAGGCGGGTCTTGCTTCAAGGAAAGAGAAGAAGTATGAGGGCGGTTCATCCGCATCGGACGAAATTTACCACGATAGCCAAGACTTAGGCAAACAAGAAACTCCTGACACTATCATCGACAGTACCACTACTGACACAAAATCTCTCGCCATGTTTACTGACAAACCTGAAGAGGCTGGCAAAGGTAGTCCCAAGTCTGCTATCAAAGAAAGCGATAGCAACTGGACTGTTCCTTTCAAGATTGAATGGTTATCGCCGCCTGGCAAGACTGTACCCTTTTTTCAGGTCAGGCACATGCGCAACCCATATAACAAGAACCGATTCTTAAAGATTGCAAGAGATGGAACTGAGATCGAACCATCGGTGGGCATGAAGTTGGTAGCCATGTTTGAGGAATAACTCTCTTCAAAATTGACATGTCAGCAGGGTAAAGGTCTTACTCCTGCATGATGGAAAAATCAAAGAAAACAAGAAATTCTAAGAGGAACAAGCATGGTAGTTTGCTTTTCTTAATAGCTAGTCCGCTTATTTATATGTTGTACATTATAATGCAATTTGAATAGAATAACAAATTAGATAAATGAGACTATTCATGACTTAGTTTCCGTGTGAAGACTAGCAAAGGTCTGTTGGTGAGTGGTTCTATTTACTATGACCAACAACAATCAATGCACACATTCAATCACGATAGATCAAATCCTGCATCCGCTCTAATCGAAGTCAAAAGTTTCTCTCTCAGGAGCTCCTTATTTCTGTAGTTAGGAAGCTTAATCAAGTTGACGCATGTTGACGAAGTAGGCAGCCTGTCTAAATCATTGCCTGCGTTTCGAATGGCAAACTTCGGCCGAAGGACAGAGAATCCCAGAAGAGGAGCTTTGGGCACTGATGTGACAAATTTAATGAATCGGTACTTGTCCTCATCACTGAACTCCTCAAGAACTTCCCAGAAATACTTCATCGTTGTGTCAGACTCACTGAACTCAAGCATGACACTGTTTTCTTTGAGATCCTGTAAGTCAATCTTGGCTGAGCCACCTGAAATGAGCATCTGCAGCTCGGGTCCATTAAACATGGAAAGCCAGTTCAAGCTAATAAGCTCTGACATGCCTTGTAAAAACGCAGCAGTCTGAGCTTGCAAGACCGTGTTAAGCTTATAGTTAGCAACTGCATGAATATATTCCAGTCGATTGTTGTTTGAGACAGACCGCCGTGTACCATTCTCAACAAGTGGGATAGTTGCTTGTTTGCCATGGCCAACAGCCTGTGTAATGGTAAAGTCTAATGAAAGGTCATTTTCGACATTTCCAGGGTAGTTATGAACTTTAACTAGGTTATTGTAAACCTCAGCATCCAGTGAAAACATGTCATCAAACGAGTTTCGAGTCATGCCAGTCCATTTTTGTAGGAAGAAAAGTGCAAACTCAACGTCTACGAGGATTTCTTCGTACAAGCACTTGCCAATCATTTTTCCCAAAAACTTGATGTATTGCAAACCTTCCCGTCGTTCTTCTGGTGAAAGATTTGTATACTTGGAACCAACGCCAAATATTGGGTTTGGATACAGTAGCTGGGCTTTGTTGACTGAGAACAAGCCATTCTTATTCCCATTCATAGAAAACTCATCGTCTGGAGATGGCTTGAAGGCTTCTTGGCATACGGAAGTGAGAAACTCCTTTGTAATTCCACCACCATCAATACCCACCTCAGGGCCATAGTCATTGAAAAAGGTTACTCCAATTGGGTTTTTGAAGTTTCGACCAAGTTTATCAAAGCCTTCGAATGCATCCTCTAGCAAGTGAGAACGTCTAATTTTGGCTTGATTCTTGGATAGTTGCCCAAACATGTTGAGCATTCCTCCAATTGACATCCCCTCCCTGTAAGAGCGTTCACGGTCCAATGAAACAAAAGCCTGGAAAATCTTAACGCGAACATCAAAAGGCATAAAAAATGGGACTTGGCGTAATAACTCGAGACGAAGAGATAAAGATGAGCCAGACATTCCAGGCCGATTTCGAGATGGCTTGGCGTTCAACGGTTCTTCATCGCTGTCTGAATCGGCTTGCTGTTGTTCAAGCTCGCGACGGCGCTCTTCCTCATCAACAACAGCAGGAATAAATAGCTCCATATCAAAATTGCTAGTCATGAGCCAGAATCCTTTTTGGAGGAACTGGCGTCTGGAGTCGCGAATGTAAATCTGGCGCAAGAGAAGTACTGAAATACTTTTAATTTTGTCAAATGTGAGAAATGATGAATCTAAAGATGTAAGAACAGAAATAGACGGCCAGTTCCAGATAAGTGAGTATGTCAAGTTCTTGAGAAAGGTTGAGAGATTGATAATTTCTCCAAGGGAAAGTTCACCTTCAGATACAGTTCCATGGAATTCTGAATCATCTGTGACAATAAGCCAATAAGAGAATAACTCAAAAATGAAAACCATCTGCGTCAGGGATCCATGATGGTTTTGCGCAAACAGATCGATTTGTTTTGTGGTGAGCGTGCTTGTACTACCCTGCTCGTAAAGAGAAGACCGCTTAAAAGTGACCCAGAGAGACAAAACAACAGGTATGTTTCCAGGAATCTTTGACACTGGAACAAGAGAGATGTAGAGCATAAGGTCTTGTTTCTTGCTAGGGCACAATCTTGCTAAAGAGACAAACAAAGATGCAAGGAAGTCAGATTGCTGCTCGATAGCTGGTAATAAAATGTCCATAGCTGATATGACAAAAGGCTGTTTATAGAGATTCCAAATAGTATTAAGAAGATACTGATCGTTTGTTTTGAATTGGGCTGTATTATTTTGGGTCTGTTCCTGTTGCCTGTTCCTGCGAGAGAGATAGTCCTCGTCGCTGTCACTGTCTCCAGACGGGTCAGATTGGGAGCGACCACTTACAATGCTCACATTCAACGTCGATATAACATGATAAATGGCGGTCAAGAGATCAAGACTGAGTGGGAGTGGAGATATTAATGTGAGAAAGTTGCCAAACTGCCAGGCTTGAGACGATGGAGAGGATGCAGTTTTCGTAGAATGATTATTGATAATTTCTTGAATCAAAATCTGTAGAGTGGTAGGAGGAAGTTGGAGAAGCTTATCTGACAACAAATGCAAATTAGAAGTAGATAGGAAATCGCGGAGGTACACTAGAGGAAACCGGGCGGCTAGCGCTTGAACAGTTTGCACCAAGAGACCAAGGACTTCATGATTGGTGGAAGCAAGGCTCCTCGTGTATAAGCTCAATACTGAGATGACATCGTTTGACAAATACCCTTCCAGAGCGATGCTGATTTCTAGGGCTTTGATCTGACAACCTGATGCGGTATTAATGAGACATTTTTGAAAGACGACCGAGATAGACGAAAGTAATGAAGATAGGCAGGATTTTGAAACCTTAGACAATGTATGGGTGCGGATTATATCTAACAGATATGATAGTTCTAGATGGTTTTTCTCGGTGCCGCTATATCGTTGTCGAAAGAAAAAGGCGAACTGAATAAAGCAATTGTTCAACTCGACAACGGTCAGTTGTTTTGACTGTGAATCATGAACTACTGCAACGCTCTCCAACCATTCACTTTCAAACTGCTCGCGGGCCTTTGAAACTTGATGTCGACCTCTGAAGTAAGACTGGATTGTCAGGGCGGCTACCTCTTCACGACGATGCCGCTCTCGCTTTTCCCTTTCGAACTGCGCTCGGCGTAGCGTAGATTCTCGGCTATTTGGCCCACTCGAATTTCTACCACCGAGATTGATATTTCGAGTCTTGCGGTGTTGGCCTGTAAAGTTTGTGAACATTTATGACTATACTGGGCTGAGAGAGATAACGAGTGAGTGACGAGTCTAAAATTTCGACTGGGAGTAACTTATTTTGTGTGGCGATGATTGAGCAGATCTTACAAATTCAAGGTGAAAATAACAAAACATTTTAGTTTTAAATCACAAATTATATCAATTTTATTCTAGTAATACATCAAAGATGGAAAAGAGCATAAGAGAAAACAGAGCCGTAAGTCGTTAATCATTGCGCACAAGTTGTTGAAGGCGAGAAGAGAAAGGGGTGGATGAACCACCTCGAAGAAAAGGGCTAATAATACAATACAGAGAAGAACAAAAAGACTAAAAAGAGAGGTTTAAAACAACAAAGAGGCAACGATGACTGACAAGAGAGTCAGCGCCAAAGGCAGCTGAAGCATGGTAGAACCAGACTTGGAGTGAGTAGTACTAGATGGCGTTGCTGACTGGCTGGAGTTGGAGCTGACTGAAGCGTTTTGTTCCAGGTTGTACAAAGCAGTACGGGTCGGCAGCAATCTGGGAACTGAAGACACCTCATAAGTTGGTGGTCCAGAGGGAGAGACGGATGCAGACAGGGCGTTCAATATCAAGGCCGATGGTGTCACAGTAATATTCACGGAAGAGACAGTGGACAGGGTAGAGCTAGAAGAAATTGAAGACGAAGTGGATACAGAGGTTTGGCTGGAAGTGGATGAAGAACTTGAGCTGGAGACCTCACTGCTCGACGTACTACTAGAGGTGGAAGAGGAACTTGAAGTACTTGAAGTTGACGACGAAGTTGACGATGAGGTCGAGCTAGTTGAGCTCGTGGTAGAAGAAGTCGTCTCAGAGGAGGTGCTGGAGGAAGTTGACGAACTTGAAGTACTAGAGGTAGAAGGTTCAGGGGTTGAAGTTGGTGGAGGAGGTGCAGAGGTCTGGGGTGCAGGACTCGAACTAGATGAGGAAGAGCTAGAGCCAGAGCCGGAGCCAGAGCCAGATCCAGATCCAGATCCAGATCCAGAAGATCCATTGTCAAAGACTTCAATGTACATTCTAGAACCAGGTTGAGCAGTGCCAACACAGAAGGCACCGCCACCAGCACCATCAGCCGAAAGGCTTGAGGTGACCTGGTTGACTCCATTTACGGAGGGGTCAATAGAACAAGGAAGACCAACACAATTGCCTTCGCAAACCAGACGAACACCAAAGGTAGGGAGGGTATTTCTAAAAGGGCAATCTGGCTCTAGGTAGACTGGATTCCAGCCAATCTTAACAAAGGTGTTGCCAGAAGCATCCGCGTTGGCACCAGCAACGTAGGGAGACCAGTTTCCAACTGGATTTTGCTTGGTTCCCCAAATACAACCATCGGTAACACTAACACCAGGGGCATTGATATAATAGTGCGCAGCGGTGCTTACCCAATAAGAAGGATCGGGGACGGCAATAACTTGAGATCCACCCGCAGAAATTTCGGTGGGAATCAGCATGGCCTCGTTACCAGGCAGAACGGTCTGGCAGAAAGCTACGGAGGCACCACACTTGTTTCTAACAAAAGTCGATCCAGTTCCATCGGCACAGTAAGCCTTATCGGGAAAGGGCTTACTGATTTGGCCATTTGAGTCGCAGAAAAGGCCACCGTTCTGAGAAAGGGGGTAGGAGTAGGATGTCGCCTGCGGATCCCACTGCAAACCTACCTGACCGGGAGGACAGGCATACGGGCAGTACATGTTAGGCATACAAGGCTGGTCGGGAGACATAGCCCATCCGGCATTCTGAGCGCCTGGCGTAACAGGGACAAGGCCCGCGTCGGTAGGGAACTGGCACTGGCCACCTCCTCGCTTGGTCAAAGTGTCGTCCTCATGTGCGTGGTGAGCGTGTGGCTGAAAGTCTTCGTCGACGTGAAGAGCATGTCTATGGACCACTTGTTTTGCGTTGACGACTGAGGTCAGCCAAGTCAACGCGACTGTAGAAGCCGTCAAGATAAGCATTTGAAACGAAGGTTGGCGTTTAGGTAGTAAGGAGCGGACTAATTGGCAGGAGAGGTTGCAAGGAGCGTGGTATCAACGAAACATACAAATGATGGGTGTTTCAGTGACAGGTTTACAAAAGAGAGTCGGGTGAAGGAGGTTATAAAGAATTGAAGGAGTGACTTGAGCGAGGTTTATGGAAGAAAAAAAAGAAGAAAATTTGTCATTAAAAAAAAGGGAACCAAGAAGGGCCCGTATCTAATATGGCATCAAAAGCGGCCTATACGCGAGAGGTTGAAAAGGGGTTGTTGTTTATTGATGGTCACTATTAATTAGGCAGGCAAAACAACAAATAAAAAAATCTGTGCCTCATGGCCAAAATGGATCATGATCTCGCCTAATTAGGCAACTGATAGTCGGTTATTCCTTAAATCGGACAAACTGGTTACATTAGCAGAAATCGTCGTGATGAGCCAATCAACGACAGAAGAAATGCTGCATCTTGCGAGGTTTGTGAGGTCACAGAGCATCAAAGAGGGTCAAGAAGAAGTGCCTAACCGACGATTTTCGTGTTTTCTAGGGGGTGGTCCTTGTTTGTTTTCACAAGTTTGGAGTTATCCAGTTTGTGAGTGCCATGGAGTGTGTGGTTTTTCTCTATATGCTGAACCCAAAATATGAGTTTATAGCTGCTCGTAACCTTATATTGCCACGTTCAGCTGCTCTCAGACCAACTTGGTAACCTGGCCCGTTAACCATTTTTGGTTTTTTTCGGAGCTTGGTAATGTTTCAGTTCAGGTCAGGCACATATATAGGCATACAGTGCTTCTTTTGTGAGTGTACAGATTTTAAGATGAAAAAACTTCGTGTAGTATTGAATAATCATTTTATCCATAGGGCCTAGTATTCTCAACCCAGTTCATTTCAGAACACCGAGGAACAGTTTTACTGATAGACAACTCGAGCAAACATTAAGAGGTCCGGGCTTGCTCGGTCCAGATCTCGTCCGGCATTAAGTCAGGTCGGACATAGTCCAGGCTGGTGTATAGAAGCCAAGACAAGAAGAAAAAAAAATGTGAAAATTTGCCGACGGTCAGAGATTTTTTTTTTTCTATGTAGGCGAGAATCATAAGACAACTGACTGTCAGTGATTGGACTTTGTACAATCCCATCTTCCGAGTGAGTAAAACCTCATGGCAATAATCAGTCAAATGTAGTTTTTCAGAGGTATTTTTTTTGCTCTAGAGATACTATTGTTTCATAGATTTAAAGTAGGCTGGACTTGGGGAGCTGAAACCAGCCCAACCCAGTTCTATGGATTAAGCAGATACAAACGCAACGGACAAGGGCTTGTCGAATCTCTACTCTAGAGTATTACTCTTTCATTCTGTAGTTGAACTATTCATAATTTTTGCTTGAAGACACTAGCTAAAGAACTTTAGTTTAACGTTTACTTAAGGTTTTGACGACTTCTGGGGTCATGAACTGAAACATGCATGTAGGTCTCATTACTGTTGAGAATGGGCCATGTCGACGCAATTGGCAAGTTTTGCAAGTTTCATTGTATTCACTTAGAAATTTGTGAGAGATTCTCTTTGGTGAAGTTAAACAAATGTCTGCAATAGTGGGGCCAATTTTTCATCATTTTTAACAATGGAAGCGTACTTGAGGTTATATGGTCATAAAATAAGCGGAGTATGGACCCTTAAAACGGGCACACAAAATAAATAGAAAACTGCACATTAAAGGAAAATTCCAAAAGGATCACAACAAAACTCGGTAGCCTAATGTTCGAATTTGTCCATTACTATTTCTACGGTATCCTGGTTGGGGTGACTAGATAAACTTGCTAGATTTACGGCTCACATTCAATGCATATCATAACCGAATAGCAAAGATATCCTCTAATAACTCTTATTATGCTCCGGGTTTGTAGTGTTATCACCACAAGTGAATCATCACCTCTTAACTCTACCTCTTTTCCCTGTTTCTCTTGAAATAATATATTCATTCTATCATAAACATCAAAAACAAAACACTTTTATAATACCCTTCAAATGCAAGATCATATTCTTAGTTGCCGAAGTATCCATTAGACTCCAGGAGCAAGATAATCTCGTGGACACTAGTTCTCACATCAGTCTTAGTGAGATCCACGGTAATGTCAGCCTTGGTGGGGGTCTCGTAGACGTCATCGACACCGGTGAAACCCTTGATCTCACCAGCACGGGCACGCTTGTAAACACCCTTGCGGTCAGTCTTCTCGGCATGCTCCAGAGGAGTGTTGACGTGAACCAGGAAGAAAGCACCAGTGCGCTCAATAGTTTCACGGGCAGCCTGACGAGAGTCATCGTAAGGTGCAATGGGAGCGGCAATGACACCAGCGCCAGCACGATTCAGCTCAGCAGCAACAAAGGCAATGCGCTGAATGTTCTTGTGACGGTCTTCACGAGAAAAGCCCAGCTCAGAAGAAAGCTCAGATCGCACAGTCTCGCCAAGAAGCAGAGAGATTGATCGGCCACCCTGCTGGTTCAAGGTGACTTGCAGAGCACGAGCAATAGCATCCTTACCAGAGTTGTGGTAACCAGTCAGGAAGATGGTGAAACCTTGTGAGACACGAGGAGGGTGCGACTCACGCAGGACCTTGACGACCTCGGGGTAAGAGAACCATTCGGGAATGGGGAGACCAAGCTTCAAACGCTTTCTCAGTTCGGTACCAGAGATATCAAGGGTCTTGGTGCCAGCAGGGACCTCATCCTTGGGAGAATACTCATCAGCATCAGGAAGGTAGGTCATCATCTGGAAGGGAACGACCTCAATTCCAAGTTCGTCTCTGTACTTCTCAACAAGTTCTTGAGCATCGTAAGGGCCGTAGAAGTCAACACCCTTGGAGTTCTTACCAGGACCAGCATGATCACGGCCAACAATGAAATGTGTAGCACCGTGGTTCTTGCGGATAATGGCGTGCCAGACAGCCTCTCTGTCACCAGCCATACGCATGGCCAGAGGCAGCAGAGACAGCAAAGCCATACCGTTGGGGTATCTGGGCAGAATTGCCTGGTAGACACGGACTCTGGTGAAATGGTCAATGTCACCAGGCTTGGTGAGACCGACGACAGGGTGAATGAGGACATTGGCATGTCTAGAACGGGCAGCACGGACAGTCAACTCACGGTGAGCTCTGTGCATGGGGTTTCTGGTCTGGAAAGCGACAACACGCTGCCAGCCGAGCTTGTTGAATTGGGATCTGAGCTCAGCAGGTGTGTTTCTCAGACCAACGTAGTCGTAGTGGTTAAGACGGTTGATGGCCTCAAGCTTACCACCGACGTAAAACTCCTTGACGGTCTCAAACAGGTACTTGATGGCAGGGTGCTCGGGATCACCACGGAACACATCCTTGGCCTCCTTTTCCTTGTCGGGTCTGTAAACATCTTCGACGGTAATAATAGCGAGAGGAACGTCGTCTCTGAAGTCACGAAGAGTGATACGGGCACCAGGCTTGATCTGGGCACGATCAATGTCAGCCTGGGACACATCAAGATTGATGGGAATAGAGAACAGGGTGCCATCGGCAAGACGCAGGTTCTCAACGACACCATTGTAGTCCTTCTCGGTAAGGAAACCTTCCAGAGGGGAGAAACCACCGGAAAGGATGAGTTCAAGATCACAAAGCTGACGCTCAGTCAGAACCAAATCCTTGAGTTTCTCCGACTCGGCAAGCAGCTCATCTCTTCTAGGGGCATCACGGGCCAAAAGGTCCTTAAGGACTCCTCCATGGGGTGGGTTAGACATTATGAATTATGGGCAATGAGACGGGTGGAAAAGGGAAGGTGGATATCTAATGAATGAAGAATAAAAGTTTCAAGGAAAGAAAGAGGGTGTGCCTTCATTTAAATAGAATTTTTCAGTTCAAAGTTTGGAAGCAGAACGTTTTGAAATCTAGCTTTCTTGCACTAGCCACAGACCGTTCCTGACAAAGGAGCAAGTACCATTACACGGGTTGAGACCACCTCTTACCGGATCCTGCCAGAATTTGGTGTCAATTTGATCCCACTAATTACTAGATTGCCATTGCCATCTTCTGTTGCCATTAATCAGCCCTCATTGCCCTCAAAGTATCTACTAGCTCAAGGCCTGTCTGAGGTCCAAAGTGACTTGAATGGGAAGGTTCAGCAAGTCTCCAATCGAGGGTTAGGGTATTTTCGTGAAATGACGACATTTGGGCTCGGTCTCTTGTGCTTGGGCTGAGTAAGAGGCAGCAACTCGCCACTCTTATTGGCTAAGCAGAACTACTCAGAAAGAATTCGGAGTTTTAAGCCAGAATGGCGTCATTGAGGCTAGTGTCGTTGGTGTTGGTGAAGATGTGGCAAGTGTAGAGAGAGTCATTGGTGGGAGCGATCGGGCGACTGCGATGGCCTAGCTGATTGTGATGCCCAGCTGTTGGCTTGAATAGTACAGTTCAACAGGGTTTGTGGAACATTTCGCAGAGAAGATCGTAGCTATGGTAGCAGCCAAAAAAAAAAGCTATCAGTCAAAGCTTTAAAATCTTCGGGTCAACTTCAAACTATAATCATAAATCTTCAGAAAGCTTGTGGGATTATTGTGGCTTGACCTTGGCATTTCAACAATCGTCATCATTGTGCTCAAAGGTGCAACTCAACAGGATCTCTATGCGGAGAAAGCTGGAGTAAATAGATGTGGCTTTGGCTTGTGGCGCTTGCATAATCACAATGTAGTTGATACAATCATAAGGGGCATAAGTGATATCTCGAGATAGAGGCTCTAAGAACTAGAATATTCGGCCTTTTCCATTAGGAACAGACACAGTTGTGAGTTTGTGTGCACTACAATAACATGTGAAATCCAACTCTTGTCACCAGCAACAATAGCTTGATATGATCATCACTTAAACTGGTATCATAACCTTTAAAACATTTTCCTCCTGAAAGTATCTTTTGATCAAGCATTGAAAGATTATTGTGCGCTATCAGTTCAGTTATCAGATTTCCAATTGCATCTGAATCTGTGACACAACCGTATTGGGAATAAAATCAGATCTGAACCTCAATTCATCTCGAAAAGAATCGAAGAGGAAAAAAAACCCCAGTAAGTAACTACAAAGTTGTTAATTAATTCTTTTTTGCTAGATTTACAAGAAATCCAATCTGTTAAGCGGCCTGCTGGTGATAGATGATTCTTGATGCTGTTCAACCACAGGTTGAGTTACACATTAAAGCACTCAACAATTTTTCTTTCAGCTGAGCAAGCAAAAGAAGGGGTTAATGGAAGCAACACAGTCATGTTATTTGTAGAGATTAAAATTTTCTATAATCTACAAGCAATCTCTCAGTATTGCAAGTTCATTAAAACAACCCAGTTTGAGCCTTAAAGCCAAGGAAATCAACATCAGCAGGCTGTACTTCTTGCTCATTTCATTTGAGTAAGCAAAATTAGCCAAGCTCAATTCCTAAAGCCATGATTGTAGCATACAGATTTGGGGAACAACGATCACATTCAAACAACATAGATTGCTGGACAAGAAATGATTCTCCCATTTGGAGCTATCAGAGTTAAACACATGGCTTGGATATTTTTGCTTTCGGCAATTGTGTCCAAATCTATTCAATTTTGTCGGATGTTTTTCATTAAATTCTTGGACTCTTTCTCTTGGCTTCTTCATCAGTTTTGTTTTATACCTAGCTCTATTTGGCTCAGACTATTAAAGGATAAGTTCATGTTTCCTTTTGATATGGAGGGAAGTAGCTGTGTATTTTCTTATATCCATTTTATCCAGACAGGGAGTTGCAAGCACCCGCTCACTAAAACATTGCGCGAAAAAAAAGATCGCCCTGCATTTAGATTCATCTCGGCGCCCAAACTCTTTAACGCCGAGAACAACCAGATAGGTAAAGCGTTTTGACTTACGTTTATCTAGAGCGTTTCAGTTCTAAGAGAGAGTGAGTGCGTAAGTCAGTCCAAATACATTTGAGTGCTTGCATTCATCGTTGCTCTTACCAGTTTATTCTGAGATGAGTTGCTGTAATAATTCTTGTATCCTGAGATAAACACATGTTCTCTGAGTACCAAGAGGCTTAGGTATGGATTCTCTATTACAGTACTGTTCATTGAATCACTTGTGAAATCAATTTTACTGAAATACACCACAATCCAATCAAAAAGCAATGAAGTTATAGAGAAAGATAGGGTGGACGAGGAAACTAAGAGCTAGTTACCTCTTTCCTTAAAGCAACTAGTTTTTGAGTTCAAGACCTCGATGAGAGACATTTTAAAAGCGGCATGACATTAGTTGGTTCTTTTTCTGCATCAGAGCGTTGGGAAGGACCCTGTTAAGCACACCCTCGCAGATGCTGTGCTGTTAAATGGTACTACTGGCCAGTTGGCCGTGACCTCTTTTTTGCTTATTCTTACAATAAATCATAAACATTATACAATCATTTTGATCAGATCATAACTGCTCAATCAGCCTCAGTCAAATGATCACTCTCACTAGCAGCAAGGCAGCTTCAGTCTTGACGCCAAGAACAGATTGTACCCACAAAACTCAAGTAAAGATGATTGAGATGAAAAGGTATATCTGAATAACCAGGTTATTTCAAATACTCTTCTACTGGGTTAAAATGGTTCAGTAGATGCTTCCAAGTTATCCAGAATGGGATGGTGATATGTACAATAAGGATTCAAACTTGGGTGCTGTATGATCTATTCTATTTTAGCACTCTCCCTTCTGGTGTGAATCATTGTACACAGTCAACTACGCAGTTTGTTTAGAAACCTTAAAGCAGGACGGTTCTAATCCATCTATAGCCATTTGGCCAACTGTAAGTAATTGATACAATCCACTGCAGAATAAGCCTTGCATCATTCCACATTAAGGCAGCAGATGCCATTGGCATTTGCAATGTATGGCTTGTGTCTGTGCACTGTAACAGCTCATTCAAATCCCGCAAAGCAGAAGTTTTGTTTTTCCATTCCTTTCGTTAGAGTATCCCTACACGTCCATTATTTCTTCCAGCCCATAGTTCTACTAAATTGTAGACCACAGCCGTGCTTAGCACGGGCAGTGTTTTTGTGGCAAAATTGAGCTCTTCTTCCAAGGAAAGATTTTATCGCTATCAGTGATGTCATTGGTGTGGCTTTTGGACATCCAATAACAGGGAGCTTGAACTTGGTCTTTCTCTCAGAATAAGGCCATACCTAATTACAATCATAATAGAGGCTACTTGAGTTGCATCATTGCCAGCCCTCGAAATATCGAATAATCCGTCTATATTATTGTACTCATTCTTGTATACTTATATGTATGTTTATTTTTGTTTCATTATATTTTCACTAATGCGTACATACATGCTTCAATGGAACTTATTTATTTTGGGACATGATCCAATATCATGGCTGTTTTTAGAATAGCCCACAATGGATCCGAATTCGTCTAAACTATCCTCTTGCCCAGATTGGGCCAGTACAGATGGCACACGGCTAAGCTAGAATCGTTTCTATGGCACCATCAGGGTACACTCCGTGGGTAGCCTACGGTGGTTCATGCAGGGATATTTTGTTCTATCTAGGCTGCACCACATAATGTAGGCCTAGCTTGCAAAATGTGCCCAAGGCTAAGAAGAAGAGGAGTAACCCATGCAAGGAAATTGCTTGGCTGAAATACAGGAAGCAGGCGCTGGCCGGCAGACTCACGGTAAAACCCTAGGTTTGGTTTTAGCCAATGTATCATGCTCTAAAGATGGAACTCAATTTATGACGACACACTATGATTCAACCACACGCGTGCACGTACCGCTAAGCCCGCATGTAGACTTGAATCATATCACAAACATTAGAAGACTCCCCAAGCCAAGATTTGGTACCAAAAGACAATATTGGCCTTTCTTTTCTACCAATTCTATGTAAACCTTGATTGCATTGATACCGCACAGCGGATGTTATCTAGAGCTTTATCAATGAGCGTAAAATACACAAACTCCAATGATCTTGGTTAAACATTAACGTCAACAGCTAAATTGACTTTGAAACTGCTCGTGGCCGGCGTGCATATTTTCAAGACTTCTCTTTTCTTCAACGACAATAGCAATTAAACTGGTTTACTGAAAATGGCGCAAATGCTTTTGAGGAGAAGCAGAACAGGTGCAATGGGAGCAGCAAGAAAGTTTTGCTTGGAATTAATCACTCACTACCTAGGCTTCATCTGTTCTACGCCGACCAAGGTACTCGAGAATACAATCTCGTTTCAGTAGAGCTATAACATATTAGGCCTACTGGCTATGCCATGCATTTCTTAAGTAGATCTGAAACTAAATTCTTCTCTTGGAGAAGGGGTAGATAACAAGAAACGCACGGTTTCAGCAAACGAATTAGAGTTGAGTAGGCTACACTCATCTGAAAACAACTAGATACAGCCCTTTGAGTGGCGTTTGAGTGATCATAGGTTGACTCTCTGAGCGCTATTTCAGGCTGCTGGAAGAATGGGTGCAATCAGGTTTCAAGTGGTATGCCTAAATGACAGTCAAACCGAGATTATTCTATCAGGACTAGTTTCCTAACCTTCAAGAGTAGAGCATATGTGTTCCATAGCTCTTGTAGCTGTGCACAGCATGCTCTGGATAAATGGAGACTTTAAAGGAGGTTTCCTTGGCGGATGATATGATAACTAACAGTCAGTCGGCTTCAAAAGTCCTAGAGCTGTCGATTGTCCAAATCATTGTAAAGTGTAGGTACCCAAATTGAGCTATTGTATTGAACTACAGAGATTAACTTGCAGTACTTGGCTTCTTGGATATCTTGGCCGACTCAGATAATAGGTCTACTTGGAGAAAAGTAATACAGAATGGTACTTCAATAAAATGATGCACTCCCATGAAGGTAATTGGCCAATTGTAAACCAAGAGATAATAACGATTGAAGTCATATGGACCCCAGCATCTCTCCAGTTAATTTATCGATGAGGTCACTCAATTGAACAATTGTCTATTATTTACTACCATTTCATCACTTCAGATAGTACGATTCTGTCTGATGTAAACAATAGTCCGGAAAAACACAAAACAACCCTAAATGTCATCGATGACCGACGGCTGGCCTAAGCGCCACCAGCCGCCGCTTGTTCTATTTCTGCCAGTATTGTTTCATTGTTAAGGGAAAATCAAAAGGTTTATTTTAAGTTGCATGCAAGGAAAGAAATTGAATTCAGCCAGTATGTGTGATTAAAACTAAAGCAACTTTTAGAGTGCGAACGGTCCTTCCATAATTATCATCTTTAGATGAAATGCATTGAACCAATGCCGTTTGAACGAATTAAGTGGGCACAGAGTTTTGGATGTGAAGGAAGAAAAAAAAAAGAAATGTGTAGTGTTTTGGGAGTGTTCATGATGCTCATGATGACATCATGGGACTTCCCTAGCGCGATGCCTTGCCAGTTCAAAAGCCACTTGTACTTCTAGGAAAATGAAAAAAAAGGGCTTGTTTAGGCGGATGAAATCAAACACCGAGCAGGCAGATTGGCATAGCCATGAAGTAGGACTATAGTCAGTTCATGAGCTTGGGTAGCCAAGACCAGTGTGGTGGGCTGAGTGAAAGATAAGTTAACATACAGGCCTTAGTAGGAAGGACTAAGTAGGTACGTAGTTTACTGTTACTCTTCTACTAATTATGAGTCAAGCATGGAACAGAGCACTCAATACAGACTACATGGATCCTGAAGGATTGTTCCGTGACCCTAATAGTGGCGGTTAATTCAGCCCGCTCCTTGGGGATTGACGGATAAAAAAAAGTCAAATACCGAGTTGCCATAAACCCCGGATCTTTTGGAATTGATTTTAATCTTTTAAGCCAGAAAAGTAAAACATTTCGGCTACAGTTGAAGCTAATTTGGGATTGAGTCGGTTATCCTTGGCTGAATATAAAACAACAAAAAAAGTAAATTGGTGCCATCAGAATGAAGTCATACTTTTATTTCATGTGTGGTGGAGTATAGTGAAAGAGTTAGTCGCTTGGATTTGGCTGAGAGCCTTGGAGAACATTTTCCAGGGCCAAAAAAAGGCTATGACGACGGTTTTGTGGCAGTCAGACTATGGGGTATGACGATAAGATTTTGAGATAATTACCACTTTAGGAAAGACAGTGCATAGGACATGTGGATAGATTTGTTGTCATGACAACATTTCCCATGTAATGATGGGCAGCCCGAATTTTACCACGGAAAATATTTCAGAATAGCCCATCATGACACCAATGTAGAGGTGAAAAAAGAAATGACTTGATTGGCCGTGGAATAAGCCAAGACTTTTGGAAGAAATCCCACATACATGATGTAGTGTTGGAAACAGAAAAACCAAAACAACACTTAGGAAGAAACGATGAGATGCGATGGAAAAATGCTACGCCCATATATATGTGGATAACACAGGGTTTGTTGTTTATATCTTCATATATCATGGCAGAATTAAGATCTCACATTTCTTTTTCTTTTTCTGCCAGTCCTTTTTTTTGAATTGCCAGATGTTCCAGATCAAAAAAAAGAAATGTTGCTGAGATGAAAGGCTATTTTCGTGCCAAGTTTTGCATACATGGGCCACAGGGTAATATTGGACTCGAGCCACCTAAGATTTCAACTTCGGCTTCAATTGATGGTGAAAATCAGGGATATCAAATTACGTCAAAGGAATTGAACGTCGGATAATTCAGATTTCATTCGAATGTCTGTTGAATCTTTTGATTTTTCATCAACTTCTCTGCCATGTTGTTCTTGTAACTCACAAATGTCAATTCAATCTACTATGAACTTGTTCTTTCCAAACATCATCTCTACCCGGTGTTAGCCAAGTTTACAGGTCTCTAAATGGGGAACGATATGATCCATGCATCCAAAGTTATTTTTACGGCTTTTCTTGCTTTTTTTCAAAGTCTCATGAAAAGTATATACACTCTTGCCCTTCTGTGTTGAACTAACTAGTTTGGTCTGGACAAGCCGCGTTTCTTTTTTTACATCATGCTTCGAATTTTCTTTTTCCATTTCCATTTTCTTTTTGCACTTGATGTTCTTGTTTTTTTTCTTCTCCTCCTCGATTTTATTTTTCAATATAAACATATCTTGATTTCCATTTCATTTTCATTTTTTTTTTCTCATTCTCATTCTCATTCTTCATCAACATCTTCTCTCATCTTCTTTACTTCATATCCACTCTTATACATTCAAACTTGCATTAACAATGGTCTACATTCACGGAGTCAAGTACGCTTGTGAGGTAAGTCTCCCATCCCATACTCTCCGGCTCTCCACTAACCCTTGCAGCGATGCATCCGAGGACACAGAGTTACCGGCTGCAATCACACCAACATGCCTCTCACCATGATCAAGCCTAAGGGTCGTCCGGCCACCCAGTGCGCTCACTGCCGAGAAGCCCGCAAGTCGAAGAGCAACCGCTGCATCTGCGCCGCCGGTTCTGCTGCTGCCAAACTTCACTCTTCCTCTTGCCCGTGCTACATCAACAAGGAGCTCTGTACTTGCCCTAGCAAGAACAAACAAGCCAAGCGTGCAAACTCAAATCACTCTGGCGTCTCCAAGACTCATAACCGCAGTCAGTCATACAGTGCCCAGCATTTACACCATGCTAACTCAGCCCTTTTGGCCTCGCAACTCTATGGGTCTCTTCAGAACCACGTTGACCACCCAACAACTAGACATTACCACTCCAACCCCACTTCCATGGAGCACAGCCTGTTCTATCCTTCTTCTAATGGCTGGGCTTCCAGTCATACCGCTTCGGAGGCCTACACTTCCGCTACACAGTACACTGCCAACCCCGAGAGCTACGTCTCCAATGTAGACACCCCCTCTCACTACTCCTCCTACACTCAGTATGCTCCCGCACAAACTGCCCGCACAATTCCGGCTGCCACTGAGAATGCAACCATTGACTTGCTGCAGGATCTGGACTTGGATAACTTGTCATACCCCGTGAATACCTCTGAGTTTGTGCCAGTCTTGACCAGTACACACTCATCACCCGCTCAGTCTGAGACCATGTCGCCAGCTAGCAACCCTCAACTGGCTGCCCGCCAAGAAGATGTTTTCCCATTTTCCATCGAGGAAGACGAGTCTCTGCTTCTTCGCCTGCCTGCCAGCGCCACCGCTCAGAGCTTTGTCCCCAAGTCAGCTGCGACTACACCCATGTGGAATACTCAGGACAATGGCTCTGGTCTGTTTTCATCGTCTTTGCTGACACCCAACACAACTGCAGCTATGATGTACGGTCTGGGCAACAGTTACCCACAAGCCATTGCTGGCAGTGTCGGCGGAGGCTACTTTGGCATCAGACACCATGGTGATATCAGCGTGAACGGTTTGTACTAGAAGTTAAACCGCTTAAGAACTTATTATTTATTATTATTTATATGCGTTTTGTCTTTTATAAAGAAGTTGAAAAACAATTGGATAGAGTTAACAATTTTTATTTTTGCCTTGGTGCAGTGACAGAATCTAGTGTCAATATGGAAAGTACACTGGCAGCTACCAGAGTACTGA